>CAIGRM010135482.1:0-11542 GCA_903798335.1 Fraxinus albicans | reverse complement strand
GGGCTATCAAACAGGCCCTTATATCTCGCCAGAAGTAGATAAAGCCCATGTTTGGCACACATTCCTTCAAAATACATTCTTTTAAAACTCATTTTCCACCACACATTTTTCAATAAAATAATATTTTTCATCACATCAATAAGTTTTTATTACTTTTTAACCACATATTTCCCATCATATCACTATTTAAAATACATTATTTTCTCAATAATATATATGAAACACCCCCAAAAGAAACGTTACTAACACTCCCTTCTGACATGTACTGCACATTTATACAAATGATTGAATAAACATTTTCACAAACTTGAAGTTTATTGATCCTATAGCGACTCTATTTACTACAAAAGAATTGTATTATTATTTCAAAATCAACGGTGCAAAAAATTGCACAATATGGATAGCTTGCACCGCTATGATAAAATATTGATATCTTTGCCTGTTGTCGTCCGATCATGATGAAATTTGGGCGGGACATTCATAACTCATTTTACTTCAAATTCAACTATTTCTATCAAAATACAACGGTTCATTTGTGAGAAATAGCTACATGAACAATACCAAATATTTGAGTACTATAAATTATTTTAAATTTTTTATTTTTGAAGAATATGAGATTTGTCTACTATTCAAGGCTTTCTAATGCTTTCAAATTCAAGTAAGTATATTCTTTAAAACTATTTCTATTTCTATTTCTATTATGTATTATATCAATTGAATATTGTAATTTAACTTGTGCTCCTAAAGAAAAACAACTAGAGATTATATTTGTACTAAATGAATATGGTGTTGATGTTCCAAAAGAAACACAACCCACCTTATATAAAGTTCTAGAAAGAATATTATCTGTTCATGAAAAACATGTCGTTATAATTTCAATATTTTTAAAGAATATTGATATATTACTCCAGAAGAAGCAAAAATAATATTGGTATTCTTGAAGGATACCATATTGTATTCCTGATAAAGCACAAATTTACACATTAATATTTTAGAAGAATATTATGATTAATTTATATGTATCAATAATCCTGAAAAATATTGTTCTATTACTTGTAAATAATCATAACTAAGTATATATCAATATTTCATAAGAATATTATTTTAATATTATAGAAGAGTCAAAACTGCATTATAAATGAGAATAAAATTTCATTATTGATAGTAATTTATTCTCTACTAAATTAAAGAAAAATGTGCTATGTTTTTAAAATGTGTGGTACAATTGAAACAAACACTATATTGAACCAAAAGTTCAATTTGATTTTATTAATTGGCATAGTCAGCTGGACCAAGACTAGATCAATAATGATGCAAAATTAAAATTCAAATAGATATTTAATGAATAATGAAAATATTATTCTATCCAATGAATTCTTATATATTATTTGTTCTCTTTATCGACAATTGATCATTAAATATTGTGAGTTTTAAATTACCGAATTTATTTAGACCCACATGCAGAATTATACAATTAAAAGCAAAATGTCACTTTTTAATTATTTCTATATGATTAAATCAAACAAGTCAATTTGTCCTAAATTTAAATACCACAATCAATAATTAAACCAATAAAAAACACCAAACATGATCACGGAGAAACCCCAACACGGTAAAAATTTCGGGCACTTTGACAGTCAGTAATCCACTATCAATCGAAACAAACTTACAGTACGGTCCAGACCCTTCTACCCCGTAGAACTTTTGCCCTCAATTTCTGTAGTCTCCCTTGATTCTACTGGAGGTGCGCTCCTTCAAAACAAATTCCAACTCTTGGTAAATACCTTAGCCCTCCAAGACCGCATACTCCTGACGCCAGATTCCGACTCTTGGTATCTCACTTTAGTCATCATGAATTTGTGCTTCTACAACAGCTTATGATCCCTGGTATCGATTTATTTTATGTGGATTAGTGGTTTGGTGTTTGATAAGTAGATCTTGTGTGTTTTGATCTGTGATTTTATATGAAACAATTTGGTTTGATCAATAAAATGTGTTTTGAAAGAATTTATGGATCAGGTAAATGTAGTAGTTGAATTTTGGAATCAATGAATGTTTTTGGATCTTCAAATGAATGATCTATATGGACTAAATATGATTCAACAAACTTTTGAACATTCATATGGTAGGATATATGTAAGGAAAAATGTTTGGGATGAAAATGATTAAAAAATCGAGTGTTTGATGCAAAATAGAATTCTGGACGTCGACCCTTCACTCGAATGCCAAGCCAGCGACAGCGAGCAGCAACTGAGCAGTTGTTAGCATTGTTATCATAATTTTCTCTCCCAATATCCGATTGAAGTGATTCAAAATGATTTGGAAAGCTCACTCAAAAGGATACAATCCTTATTGTTAGTTTAAAAAATTTTCAGGATCCNGGAAATCCCAATTCATTGGGCCTTTCAATACAATCAAATAGAAAGCCCCAAGTCCAAATTTCAATGTTTTCTATATGAAAAATGCATTGCAAATTGTGACTGAGAATTTGGAGCATAACTTATACGGCTCTTTGACATTCTTTAGACCTCTAATTGCATTCCCTTGATCATATGTGATCTTCTTAGATATTTTGGACTCTTTCAAAGACTATACTACACCTCAACTCTTTTGACTTTAATTAGGAATCAATAACTCATATTTTAACTTTGAATGTAACTCAATAAACTCCTAATACAATTCAACTAGAATTTGATTTTGACAAAGAAAATTGCCAATTGCAAATTTAGAGATTGTCAATTATAATTTGGACTTAACAATCTCTCATTTGGTATTCCATGTCAAAATCATTTATTTCAAAATCAAAAAAATTCAAAACTACCCAAAAATAAACTTCCTAAAATTTTATTTAATATTTTGTCAACCAGTTTCCTAAAATATATGGAAACCACAATACCACGT
This sequence comes from Fraxinus albicans, assembly GCA_903798335.1. Taxonomy (NCBI): domain Eukaryota; kingdom Viridiplantae; phylum Streptophyta; class Magnoliopsida; order Lamiales; family Oleaceae; genus Fraxinus; species Fraxinus albicans. The sequence goes on along the minus strand of CAIGRM010135482.1, from coordinate 8,641 downwards.
GAAAAGTAAGAAGAAACTATACAAAAATCATTTATCCAAGTTTAATAAAACATGCGTAACACATAAACATGCAATATCATGTGAATTATAAACTTAAAAATAAAATTTTAAATTTTATATCAATATAGACAAAATATAAAACTATATCGATAGTAAAATTCCAGCAAATATATCAAATGACTCCCCCTAAGTCATCTATCAATCAAAAAATTTAAAATTCCTCCCTTAACAATCAACTCCTTGAAATAAATACACATACCTCCCCTTTTTGTCATGCATAACAAAGAAAAAATAAATAATAATCATGTAAAACATAGAGGAGAATGAGTAAAAAAATGTGCATATGTATAATGATACAAAAATTATGCAAAAAACGTGTAATGGAAGAGTAAAAACTTTTTAATTTAGAGACCAACTGTTTTTTTTTTTTGTTTTCCATAGATTTTCAACTTTATCATCATAAATAGTTATTTGCTTCCTTATACATGCATAGTTTATAAAAAAGTAAACTTTTCCCACATAACTTATTTTAAACTTAGATGGATTAAATTGTATAAGTCATCCATGTGTGAAAAGTGGCATTAAACTCATGTAAACAAGTTTCAAAACCTTAAATCAATGAGAAAGGGAGTGCAAAGAATCACTAGTGAATGAATATATTCTTCAAAATATGAAGTCAAACCCAATATTACTAGGACATTTATAAATTAACGAGCTCATAATTAATTATATAATTTTTTTTTCTCCCCCTATTTTTGAGCACATATATATGTATATTTTTCTTTTAGTTTTCAAATCTTCTGTGCGGACTTATTTTCATTAAACTTTCTACGTGTTCCCTGTAATGAGCTTTACACCAATTACTCCAAAATCATATGACTTATAGGACACCGGGTATTAAGATACCATGAGACTTAATCACTCAAGTCATATAAGCTACGAAGAAATGTATAAGATTGTCTCACAACATTTTATGTAATTCAAAAATTTTCCTTTAAAATTTAATAGTAATCTTTCTTTTAAGGGGAATATACAAGAGTTTAGGTTAACTAGTTTAAAAGTCATTCCATATTTAAAGCCAATTCACCACACAGATGACCGTCATTCCAAATTTCATACACACGGTCAAAACTCACTCACAAGAGTCTAATGTATGAATTGCATAAAATATATGTTATAACATATGCCAAGTACTCCAAACAAGGTCTAAACAAATTAATGGGAATTAAATTTACCAATTATGAACTTAACTAGTACTTGATAGCAAAATAACATGTCCAAAAAATATAGAAAATCTTTTCATTTTTCAATATTTTTTAAAATAATAAATAAAATGCAAAACAAACAAAGAAAAAGTTTAGAGTGCATACATGAACATGTAGATATCATGAATGATGCAGACGCATGTACCTAATTACCTACTCAATGAGGTACATAAATGCTCTTATTATGAAAAGCACCATGATTAGATTCATAATCACTCATATCACTCCTCTTTACCCAGACTTTTCGAGAAGCAGAGTTAATTCTAGTCAATTGTGTCATCAGCTCGGTCAAGTGACTAACCTAATTAGTAAGGAAGTCAACTTGGCTAGATATATTCTGACTTCTATTTCTTTTCTAAAGTTTTTGACACCTAGGTCTTATGTATCCAAACTCACCACATTTGTGACATGTGGGAATGAATTTAGGAACAATCCTAAATTTCAAATTTTGAATCTTAGGTGGAGGAAACTTATGTTGTACAGATGATTTCAATCCTTAGACACCTATATTATTGGCGATGTTCCTATTCAAGAGCTTGCGACACTTAGGTGTTATATGTCCTACCTCACCGCAATGGTGACACGTAGGAATAAACCTAGAAGCAACTCTAGGTTTCAAGTTTTGAGCATTAAGCTTTGAGATAGGTACAAACTTAATTTTCAAAGAAGAAGCAGTCTGAGAATTTGTTTCATTAAAATCTACTCCCCTTCTAGTTTTAGTTAAACATATCATATTATCAATCTTTTCAGATCCACTAGAGAAGAATTGAAGTTGGGCATTTGATTTTTCAAGATCAAATGTAAGAGATTTAACCTTAATTTCCAAGGACCATTTCTCAATCCTTAATTCATTTAATCCACTACTCGACTCCTTATGTTTGACCTCTAAACTCTCCTTTTCTAATTCAAGTATATACAATTTCTTAAAGGCAGAGCTATTCACCTTTCTCAACTTAAGGCACTCCTTAAACAATTCGTCAAATGCCTCATAGATATCCCTACTATCCTCAAATCCTAAATCAGAATGTGATTGACTCATTTAAGCAAAATTTTGGGTCAAGGATCGCTATTAGGCTCTGATACTAGTTGGAAGTTTTAAATTACGAATTCACTTAGATCCATATATGGAATTACACAATTAAAAGTAACAAGTCACTTTTTAATTGTTTCTATGTGATTAAATCAAACAAGTTAATTTGTCCTACGTTTGAGTACCACAATCAATAATTAAAGCAATAAAGAACATCAAAGATGATCACGAGAAACCCTAACAGGGTAAAAACTCCGGGCACATTGCTAGAAAGTAATCCACTATAAATCGAAACAAACTTACAGTATGGTCCAGACCTGTCTACTCGTAGAACTTCTGATCTCAATTCCTAGAGTCTCCCTTGATCCTAATGGAGGTGCGCTCTTTCAAAACAAATCCCGACTCCTGGTTTATACCTTAGCCCTCCTGAACTGCATGCTCCTGATGCTAGATCCCGACTCTTGGTACCCCTCCTTAGTTCTTTTGAATTTGTGCTTCTGCAACAGCTCCCAATCCTTTGTATCTATTTATCTGAAGTGAATTAGGTGGTTTGGTGTTTTATCAATAGATCTTGTGTATTTTGATCTGTTTTTTATATGAAACAATATGGCTTAATCAATAAAATATGTTTTGGAAGAATTTATGGATCAAGTAATATGTGGTAGTTGAACCATGGAATCAATGAATGTTTTTGGATCTTCAAATGAATGATTTCTATGGAATAAATATGATTCAATACTCTTTTGGACATTCATAGGGTAGGATATATATAGAGAGAGAAAAGTGTTTGGGAAGAAAAGGATTGAAAAACCAAGTGAGCAAGAGGCGAGTAGCAGTTGAGTAGTGGTCGGTATTTTGTTTATACCTTTCTCTTTCGATATCTGATTGAATCGATTCAAAATGCATTGAAAATCTCACTCAAATGTCTACAATTCTTCTAGAAGCATCCTTATCCAAATTCCAATATTTTCCATGTAAAAAATGCTTGGAAAGTTGCGATGAGACTATGGAGCATAACTTGTACGGCTTTTTGACAGTCTTTAGACTTCAAATTGCATTCCCTTGATCATATGTGATCTTCTTGGACTCTTTCAAGGACTACACTACCAACCCCAACTCTTTTGACTTTAATTAGGACTCAATAACTCATATTTTAACTTTAATTACAACTCAATAAACTATTAATACAATTTAATTAGGACTTGATTTTTTGACTCAAGAAATTGTCAATTACAAATTTAGAAATTGTCAATTATAATTTGGACTTATCAAGCACAACTAGCTAAAATAAGAAATGAATCCCCTATATTTTTGAAGATTAATTAGGACGATAAATGGGACTCCATCATCCTCCGCGTTGATCATCTAAATATTATTCGTATCTAATAGATTTGATACATATACTAGATGATTACGTAATGTTCACAACCTGGAATTGTGAGCATAAAATTTAAATTATATAAAATCAAGACTGTTTGTCTTCTTAATACTAGTGATCATAAATCTCAAATTTTAATAAGTATTAGTTGAGAAGTCGATAAATGGTTTAACACTATTACTTGTTAAACCACTCTATTAATTTAATTGAGAATAAAATGAAATTTACGAAGTTCGATCCTAACAATACCTAGGGGGTGTGAATAGGTATATTATATGGAATTAAAATTATTAATTAATTAGCAATATGTCACGAATTAATTATCTCTAAATGACTAAACATACAAGTCAATTTAACATATGTTTATATACCGCGGTTAATATAATCAATATAGAAAGCAGTAAAAACACACAGTATGATCACAGAGAAACCCCAACTAGGTAAAAACTTCGGGCACTTTGCCAGTCAACAATCCATAATAAACGATTTGTAACTTACAGTCTATCAGACTAGACGATGACACATACTATCTAATCTCCTGACTGTAATTCCAACAGTTCTCCTGGATTATGTGCTCCTGCACCACTCCCAACTGTAGTTTCCAAAGCTTTCCTGCAGCAACTCCTAATTTTGTGAAATCATTTATCTCTTGTGGAAACAAAGAACACCGCGTTCTTCAACACTGGAACTCCAGTCAACTTCCCTCGATCTTCAGCAACTCTGACAGATTCGGTGGAAAGAAGAGTTTGGTATTTGGATTACGAAATTGATGTTTTTCTCACCAAAACAAACTCACAGGACAAAGGTTAAAAGTAGGAATATGTAGGAATTCTCTCTGATGAAGCTCTCTCAATGATCAACCTTATTTTTTACGTTCAAATGTGTTTTGTTATTTATATGTAGGTTAGAAAAGTAATGGGCCTGGGAAAAGGCCTTTGAATCGCGAAATAAAAATTTCCCCACAACATTATCGCTCGATCGAGGGTTTAGCGACAAGCTGTCGCTCGAGCTAAGGCAATGCGACAATCTAGCGAAATCCACGCTGTATTTTCCTTCTTTTGCCATACTCGATCCCTAGACCTAAAAGCTTATTTTTATATAATTGCACATTACTCCTTGACTTTTTACAACATTTACAATTATGTTTATTTTGTTTACAGAATTGTCAATTAGATAATTAAAAACCTAACACAAAATACTTTCCATTTCTGTTTAAGGAGTGTTATTATGTATCATGTCAATATCATAGTTCTCCCTATTATAATTGGCTTATGGTCAGAGCCTAATTTTTTTCATTTAATTATTTTGATAATGCATTTGTAAGAGGGTGTTTGGTGGGAAATAAAATTAGATTTTTAGTGGATTATGATAGAAGTTTTTGAAATGCATTGTTGAAAAGTTGTGGGACCCATAAAAGATGTGGTTAATATTGATTGTTTGACTTTGACTTGAATTAAAATTAGATTTTAATCCGAACCAAACATGGGCTAAAATTGATTAACCACAATGTACTGAGATGGAAAGTAAAGGATGCTGAAAATAAATGAGTAGTTTGAACCCTAATACTATATCTCAAGTTCGACGGGTGATATTTTATAAAGCGGTCTAGTTATTGTCAATTTGACTGACAATTTTCTCAGAATTTGATGGAGGAATTGAAAATTTAGAAATAATGTATAAATGCATTATTATATAAATCCTCTCAAAAGATAATTCGAACCAGAAGCTCGAAAAATAATTTATTTAGCTACATTTATTGATCAAAGAGATCAATAATATCACATACACCAATTTTAAATGCTCCAACTCGAATTAACGTCTTGGAGAACAATTAGTTAATATTATATTTGATAAATTTATGGTGTGTTTGAAGCATGATGATATTCCATTCTAATGTAAAAATCTCTAAATAAAAATGAAGCAATTAGTAAAGATGGTCCCATTAATGAGGCATATACTCTTGATAAGTATTTAAACATAACAAATTATAAAACCTCATAAGAGGTTCAGGTAACTGATGTGTTAAAAATTGAAATATCTCTATAAGTTATGTTATTATACAAGAAATAGAATTGAAAAGGAAAAATTTGTCGACAATACTTTGACACATGATCGACTGCATCATATTATGAATATCGAAGAATCGAAATAAATTCGTCAAACCATATCGATTGAATAAATAATTGGCCTAATAAAGAATGAAATCCTAAAAAAATTAAATTACTAGGGAAATCTGAAATTCCAAATCTATAGTCTGAACACCTAAAGGTGTATACTTACGCGAATGAAAATGGAAAAAGTAAAGTTGTAATATGAAATGTACGACTCTTTACATAATGAATTTTACAAATATTTATATAAATAGATATGACATCATGTGGTGGATGCAATCACAAATTTCTATTTGTTAGTCTAACAATACATGAAATTTGATACGCATATAATAAATGTGACTATAGTTAACATATCTTAGATAGACTTAATACTATTCTTGAAGGATTTTACGTTTGAAGCATATGATTCAAGTTATATTATTACGAGGGAAAGTAAATATGCGTTGTAACTTTTTTCTGATGACAATGTTTTGTTCCATTGGGTTTTCAAAGCAGGATTTTTAACGAGAGTTATTGTGTAAATAGTCAGTCGAGGTGTAAATATAGTAGTACTTATAAATAACTTTTATACCTTTGTAGCCTATTCATCATGGCTATTGTATCCCTTGTATTCCTAATCCTTCCTTATAAATATGAAACTTTGATTCTCAATAGAATATGCACAAATTTATTTGTTTCTTTCTTTTATCCTCTTTTTTCTTTCTAGTTTATAACAATTTATTCTTTATAAATGAACATAAAATAAGGACATCATATTAGGGTCGATAAAGGTATTTTGTCATTATTTTTCTTCCTCGTTTTTCCGGGTTTGGGTTTGGTTCGCGATGCCATTTATTTCTCTCTATTTAAAGATCAAGAAATTTATCCCATAACATAAGTATTTCTCCTTTATTTTTGAAATTTCAATTTGTAGTATTATATAAATGATGAAGTGAATATAAGTGTTGCGTTTTTTCTATTACAAGTATACAATATCATAACAAGTAATATAGTGGACCTTTGAGTCCGGATTATCGTTCTTACGACGAGTATACTTTAGAATTTAATTAGATTTTTCTAACTCTTATTTGATTAAAACAAATAAAGAATTATATGTTGTTGTGAATTTTTAGTTTAAACACTTGAAATTAATTAAAATACACACAAAGATTGATTGAGAATTCAAATAATGGAAGGATATCAGGGCCGAAAAATTTCACCCATTGATCACGTTTGAGTCTTAATTCAAGATTCAAGAGTCTAATATAGTGTTAATCGAATTCTTCTTTTGTAATTAATTTACCCCTCTCGAGTTCTAATTGAGCATATTTAACTAATTCAATCTCATATCTCTATGTGAATCTACATTAGTTAAACGAAACATTAGTTCTAAAAATTCATATTATGACCACAAAAATTAGTATAGGTATCTCAAACTCACCTCTCGATTCGTAAGAGACTCACATAATCATCAAATTAGTGATTAAGTAATTCAATACATTAAACTTATAGTAAAACCAACACATATAAGAAAAAATCACAGAAATCTTGAATAGAAAAATAAAGGATCACAAGTCGATTACATTATTTTCTCTAATATGAAAATTAGTTACTCATACTGTAAAAATAAAAACACGCAAAATTGGAACGATGTCATCAAAAATTGACGAAATGTAAGATTTATATCTCTGCCACCTCCTTTCATGCCCTTGTGTATGTGTGTATATATAACTCCTTTTACAGCCACCGACTTCGACTTCGACTTCGACTTCAAGAAAGAACTCCCCTTTTTTTTTCTTTTCTTTCTTCCCTTCTTTTTCTCTCTCCCTCTTCTCTCTTTTTTGATTCTCCCAGTAGCAAGTTTTTTTTTTCCTTGGCAGCAGCCCTTTTTCCTTCTCTTTTCCTGTGTGTTTTTCCCCTTTTTCTTTTTTCTGTTTTTTTGAGGTCCATTAAAAAAATTCCAATATAAGTCCATTGAGGCACATTTAACTCCAACCCATTTAATGTATTATTTCTCTCCAAGGTTTCATCTTTGAATTTTGCCATTTTTCGTCACTTTTTTCATTCTTTTCTTCAATTCTTCATTAAATATAAAGTTTTACTTACAAAATACAATATAACATAAATTAGGTAAAATTTTATCCAAAAGATAATAAAATATCATGATTTATGGTCTCGAATAAGTGTAGAAACTACACTTATCAGTTTACGTCATTATAGAAATATAGTCAGGTGACATGTAAGAATAAATTTAATTTTACTCGAGAGAGATTGTTAAATAATTTATGAATATCGATCTTCATATTTGAATCGTCTTGTTAAATTGTAAGGTTTGGGGTTAAAAGGAACTGATACAAGGCGATTCGAGATCATAGTGCATTTTTCATCAAACTTGCATTAATTACAATCTTGAGTCGATTTTAGTTAAATTAGGTATTACATTCATAAGTAGATTATTTAATTACAATTTAATTTAAGCAATCACGATTTTCATAATTTTGGTTAATGTTAAGTTAATTTGAACTTGAACTAGTACAATCTCCATGGGTAAGATATTTGGATTCAAAATCCATTTTACTATTTGTTAACGATTCGTGTACTTACGGTAATTTCAAGCGAAAGAATAATTTCGTGACAGTAACTACTATTTCACAAGCATTATCAAATAACCCTATTTCATTACCTGTTCATTAAATAAAAAAAAGTAAAAATTATGAAACACACTAGCATATAACATACTAATAGAATATAATAAGTTATATATAATAAACTTGTGTCCATATTATAAAGTAGAATACCCTATTTATAGGGTTACAAGTGACTCTAAAAGGAAATATTATAAGATAATTACAATCAAGTACTAAGAAAACAAATG
>CAIGRM010135387.1:0-23808 GCA_903798335.1 Fraxinus albicans | reverse complement strand
GAGATCCTAAAAAATGGTCTTGGTAGTCTCCGTTGGCCGTCAAAATCCACAATCACATATGCACTAGCCGTGCCTTAGCCGTCTTTAGGCATGATATCAAATTGGGTGAGATGTGTTTGGGTATTGAGAATTTATGACATGGCTGATTATGGCTATCTGGAGTAATTTAACGGCTACGTGTGCAAACCGTCATCCACATAGATAACCGATTTTGACGAAATTAGCCCGATGATGGATGGAGTGCAACTTTATCAAGTTCAGTGAGTGATGAGATAAAACTTAAAGTTCAGTTAGTGGAACGTGACACTTTGTAAAGTTCAGTGACGGTTGAAACAATTAACTCTATTTTTTCCACTCCCATCTATTCTTGTATACAAACACAGTCTTGCAAGAGAAAACGACGCCGTTTTCGGGTTATTCAGTTTCCACGTGGCAAACTATGATTGGCACTTTTTAGCATTTTATCAAGTTGGGCCTCTCATTCTGGACAATTCATAAAAATTTCTCACAATGAAACTCGTTCTTCTCCTTTTGGTATTTATTACATTAGGTAAATTTGAGTTCAATTCGATGTAATTTAGCTTTGTAATTTATTAATTACTGCTGTTGATTACTTATTTTCTACTATTTTCTTTATAGATCTGAGTAATTTATAAATATTGTCGTTTAAGCCGAATCAGCTAATTGCTGAATGTTTAATATGAAATTATAATGTGCCTTTTCAATTTTCGTTTTGTTTAGTTGCGGCAAAGAAATCCGGGGATGTGACGGAGCTGCAGATCGGTGTGAAGGTAAATTATACGAGTTTTGTTTTGTGGAAGTGTGATCTTCTAAGTTTTTGGTCTATATTGCGGTATATGAAAATGATACGGAAATTTGACAAGTCCCAATTCTTTAGCGTGGTAGAACTGTTGGCTGTTCTTTTATGAGTAAATAGTGTTTAAAACGTATACATTCATTTCCTTAGGGTTTACTGGAAGCAACTGATTTTCAGTTTTTCACCTATTTGAGTTCAAAATGTCCATTTATAATTATATATAGATGTACCGTGGGCTTTAGTTCAATGCTTTTCAGGATCAAGACAATGATGTTTTGATTTGCTTGTGTAACATTTGACTATTTAGCTCTCTTTGTGAAATTTTTTAACAGTGTAATCATTGACACCATCAGTTTACCTCACCTCTAATGTTTAAAAAGGCGTAATTGGATTCTGGGGCATTTTTTTCATGAGGTGAGGTATGAGTCTCAAAGTGTTTTGAGGCATAAGCCTCACCACAAATAGAAAAATGACAAAAAATTATCAAAATGCAAAATAAACTCATAATACATCATTAATAATACGTGGATATGGACAGCTAGGAAGAATGATTGTGCATCTATATCAAAAACAAGAATAATGTGTAATACAAAGCAACACGAGCAAGAATTAGAATAGCTGTATATTGACATGATTAAAAGGTGAAATGCTCAGGAACTTGATTTAACGTGAATATCATTGCCCAGAGCCTAGCCTTAATACTATGCTAAAGCATTCTTCACATGGACAATTATCATTAAGTAGAATAGCCATACTGGCTCACATAGTAGTTCTGGAGGTTTGAACATCTCAACGAGGGATAAGATTCGATAATCTGGAAGATTCGATAGCAGACCAATGTCTTATTAAATGTTCTACTACTTGAGCAGATGATCTCTTATTGCTTTAACATATTCTCGTTTTTACTGTTTCACACATGCTTTCCTCTACATCATTTTGGTATTATCTTTCACTATGACTCTTGAAAAGATCAGTGGTTCAATATTTGTTGAGAACACCATGTCCCTTTTTTTGCTCATCACTTGTAAATAACAATCTTGATTTGGTGCTGCAGTATAAGCCTGCAACTTGTGAGGTTCAGGCTCATAAGGGCGACAAAGTGAAAGTACACTATAGGGTGAGTAGAATTAAGTTTCTTTTGTAATGCTCCTTTCCCGAAATCACAGAGAAATCAATATAATATTTTCGTCTTATCTACTCTTCATTGCTTTATCTTAGAGGAAGTTATCTCTAGTAATTAGATATAACAATTCAAGGCTGTTATGGATCATATTCATCTCCATTATTCTGCCTTCAAGTGTTTTTTGGAAATGTGCTTTTAAGTATATCTTAAAATAGCGAGTGATTGAATACTCATGCCATTGTTAAGTTAAAAGAAAAATAGGAATTGGTTCCTTACTCCCAATGCAAGAGTGTAACTTTGTTGTGTTATAAAAGTTCTTGAGAAGGTGGGTGATGCAAACTGCATATGATGATAAATTAGTGCTGATATGTTCTCAGATTTGGAACACTTAGCCCCTGTTTGGGCTCCATTTTAATTTAATGCATTTTTGTATTTCTTGATTTTCAATCACACATTCTTCAATAAAATAATATTACACATGAACCCAAAACTTTTTATTACTTTTTAACCACGCTTCCTCCAAAAAAAAAAATTACTATTCCAAAATACATTCTTCCCAAAACCTCATTAAAATGGAGCCCAAATAAGGGCTTAATCTAACAGTTAATGCTAGTGAATATATTTGGCCAAGAAACGACTCAAAATTAATTTTTTAGTAGTTGATTGCAGAAATCATACCAAGTATCCATATAACAGAGAGAGTGTGTTTTCCTCTTCTGACGTGGATAAATAGATCATAATCTCTTGATGTTACTTTCAAAATATATAAGTTTTTTCCCATATCTGGGCATTTGAATTGTCTATAATTCACTCAATAGGATTTGGATATTTTATCACAGAAAAGTTTTCAATTATGATTTTCTCTTTTACTTCACTGATGTGGGTGCAATCTGCAGGGAAAGCTTACAGATGGAACTGTTTTTGATTCCAGCTTTGAAAGGGGTGATCCTATTGAATTTGAGCTTGGTGGTGGTCAAGTGATTAAAGGTTAATACCTATTATCATATTGTGTCATTCTTACTGTTGTAGTTGTTCATCCTTTTATGCTATCCAGCGAGTAAATAAAACATGAAGAAAGCTCAATTCACTGATCTTTTTCTTGGGATTTGATGTTCTTTGTGTAAAAGCACATCTTTCAAACAAATTGGTAACCTTATTGCACTGTTGACATTTGGTAGCCTTATAAAAGCACATCTTCTGAACAAATTGATAACCTTATTGCTCTCTTGACATTAGGCCCTTTTTATCTATTCAAGTACATATTGTTATTCATGCCTGTGTAGAATTCAGACATGAGGATAGCAGATGATACATGGAATAGAACTTTAATATCAGTCCTTTAGTTTCTGAATATATAAAAATCTATTGAAAGCTGTAAGAAAGCAACAGTGGATGATGTCGAACGTCTCATCTAAAGCTTAAGCTATTAGAGGTGGCCCTCATCTATTCATTTAAAATCTTGTCTCTAACACACCTCCTCACAGTTTGATTAAAAAATGAGCAAAACTTTCGTAAATGACTGACTGCGGACTAACCACGTGTTTATTTGTCTCTGATACTGTCATAATCATCTCATATAAAAGTTTAAGCTATTAGAGGAGAGCCATCATGTGTTCATTCAAGAGCCCGTTTGGTAGAGATTAAAATCGAATTAAAATTGAAAAACTTGCCGTTATTGTTGACTTTTATTAGACGAGTGAGGTCTAATAACGGCTATATTTTCAATTTTAATTGGATTTTAATCTGTATCAAACGGGCTCCAAATCTTGTTGAATTCCAAGTCAAGTTGATTACTGATTTTGCATCTGACTAAGATTGGCCAAACAGCACATATGCTAGCACTTGGTACTGCCTTTGGATAGTACTGTTCCAGCCCAATTTGAAGTTGGGGAATCTGGTCCTGGCTGCTATTGTAAATCAAGCCAAATGCTCCAGAGCCCAAGCAGTGACCACAAAATTGCCTCTTAATTATTACAATATTTTGATACTTTTGTGACAATTTGAATAACTTCCACTGATGTTTCTTTTATTAAATCAAATTGCTATATTGCAGGATGGGACCAAGGGCTGCTAGGAATGTGCTTAGGAGAGAAGAGGAAGTTGAAAATTCCTTCAAAACTTGGTTATGGGGATCAGGGGTCGCCTCCTACCATCCCAGGTAATCAACTCAAAATTCTCTTCACATTCTTCTTGCTATGCGTATATGGTAGACTATAAGGAGCTATATTATGAGCTCAACTTTGTTAGTTTAGTTGCTTATATATTCTTTTACTGTAACGCAAGCCAGTTTCCTGCTTTTGAGTTTGCTACCCGTAAGTGAGATGACGATTATCAAATGAGACAAAACACTGATACTGAATGCCAGATGTCATGCTATCATTTTACTTCTGCTAAATTTGTTTAGCCCAAATTTTACCATTTAGAATGTTATAAGTTCAGTCACCTTCTTTTGTTTCTCTTATATGATCTGAACCTGAGGTTTCGTATTTGGCCTAATATTTATTTTCTTAACTATTTCAGGGGGTGCTACACTTATCTTTGACACAGAGCTGGTAGGAGTCAATGGAAAAACATCCAATGGGAAATCAAATGACAGTGAACTGTAACTTAAAAGAGTTCTTTCTGTAGTTCCTGGTAGCCTTCTTGAGAGTTCTTGGGTTTTAGTTTATCTAGTAACAGTAGACGGGGTATTTTGTTGGGTTATTTTGCTATTTCACAAGGCTGAAAATGAACGGCATTGTCACTTAGATTAAACTATTTGTTTATTGAAGGAGTTCCTGAGTCGCATTTTGAAAATCTTCATAAAGTGGACTACGTTGGTTCTTTTGTCCTTCTGAGGATGCTGTGAATGTTGTTTTGGAACAAAAAAAAGTCACCTAACTTGTAATAATTATTGCAGGAAGGTATCGCTTGGATATGTAAACTTTGTATTTATTTACTTGATAGTTAGAATCATTTGACAGGATTTTTTAGAAGTTAAAAACTGTTTTCAAGACTGAGTTTGCTTTTAAACATGCTTAAATAATTTTTTCTGCAAAAAATTTAGCAGAAAATCTTTCTATGGGGAGCAGAAGTAATAATAAAAGTATTTCCAAACGAGCTCTTAATATAAAGTGAGTTCCTAACAAAAGCTCGACTTTTAGTCGAACGATAATAGGGATTGAGTCGTGGATGGGGCTTGTCCGATCCTCGTCTCCATCCTGATCTACACTTAAGATTGGATGGAAAGGGGCATCTCGCCTAGAAAATGTTTCCCGGGACGCTAAAGACTGGATGGGGAGGGGTGTCTCTCACCTATAAATTATAGGACTTTGTTAGGGGTACATAATTTTTTACATAATTCACACTTTCACATCAATTATCGAATGATTGTCACATCACATTATGTATCCCCTTATGTACATAAATTATGTACAACAAGCATTATCTTAAATCATATTCCCCCGGCATAGTTGAGGCATCGTTGGTCACCAATTTTTTTTGGTAAATTGTCCTCCCTATTAATTATTTAGTACTACGGTTGGAAATTAAGCTGGATCTCTTTTTTAGATATATTATGGTTAATTTTAAATTACGTTTTTTCTTTAATTCTTTTCCAAATAACAAATTTAATTTAATTTTAAAATTTCCAAAATAGCTTTTATTACTTATTAGTGGTCCAATGGAAGCACCTCTCATTCTACGATTAACAGTTCCGTAAAAGTTAATAAATTTGTGAAAAAAAAAAAAGGAATTCAATAAAAAATGTTATTCTGGAAGCTTCGAAACCCTCAGGTGATCCACACTCACTGAGTAAACCCTCGTACGACTCTCTACAGTCTCCATTTTCTCTCATTATTATTGGAAACTTTGTTGTCTTGATTTCCGGTCTTAAGAAGCTTTTCTCATCACGTTTTAGAAAAAAAGATGGATGAAGATTTCGAGATGCCGCCACCAGAGGGGATGGATGACATGGATATGCCGGAAGCTAGTTCCTACATGAAGGTTGGGGAGGAAAAGGAGATCGGAAATGAAGGATTGAAGAAGAAGCTTCTCAAGGAAGGGGAAGGCTGGGATACCCCCGAAAATGGAGACGAAGTTGAAGGTAAATCAGTAATTTGCTCAAGCCTTTGCTAATTATTTGATTATGCTGTGTAATTGATGATATTTGTTAATTGATTGTATTGTGGGAATTTTTCAGTTCATTATACTGGAACCCTGCTCGATGGTACTAAGTTTGACTCAAGTCGTGACAGGGAAACGCCATTCAAGTTCACTCTTGGCCAAGGTACGAGGATTTTAAGTTATGATATATTTTCATTTTGCTGAAGAAAAATTGAAACATGAGGTGGATTTTTTTTTAAATTAATATTTCGTGTTACAGATGCTTTTTTTTTTTTGTGTGAATTATGATATCTCTAATACTCTTGTACTGACTGGAACTTGTGTTTTTGGCTTTCAAGGTTTTACTTTTAATGCTAGAAGTTAGTAGTAGTACTTTTGTATTTATTTTCAAATAAGATTAACCTGCAAAATGCAAAAGATGTTTTCTTGAAAAGAACTGTTCTTATCACTTCTGGGAAATGCATAACCATTTGGCGCTTTTTAAGGTAATCCAGAATAAGGGTCTTGTGCATGTTTGTTATTTTATGGAGCTTGTGCAAATCTACTATCAATAGTACATGGATGGACCCTGATGTGATAGAATGACTGAGGGGGTGGACTAAGCAGAAAACGAAGACTAAACTGGGTCCCACTATCTTTTTTCTTTGTTGTCAAAATGGTAAACTGTGTTTGACTGTTTGGTTATATTGAGTATGCGTGTTCTTGTTTTTCTTTTAAAGAAATGTATACGTGTTCTTGAATTCATGTCCATCAGTGTGATCTGATTTTATCTCTCTGGTCCCATTATGATAAAAAGGACAAGTAGCTATCTTGGGTGCTCTCATAATTATTTTTTAACACTTCACATCCGACAAGTAAGAGAGATGAAAATAAAACCGTTGGGGTGCAATCTAGCACTTCATTTCTCCAGATTGTGATGTCTTTGGTGGATTTTATGATGAAGTTATTGGAAGATGAAGAGGTGCATGTTTAATGTTTCATTTTCCTAAAATAGATATTGTAGATGCATACAATATTCTGTCTTGTTTCAGGGCAAGTAATCAAGGGATGGGACCTAGGAATCAAAACAATGAAGAAGGGTGAAAATGCCATTTTCACCATACCTCCTGAGTTGGCATATGGTGAATCTGGTTCTCCTCCTACTATTCCTCCAAATGCCACTCTACAGTTTGATGTTGAATTGCTGACCTGGGTCAGTATAAAAGACATCTGCAAGGATGGTGGACTATTCAAAAAGATTCTCACAGAGGGAGAGAAATGGGAGAATCCTAAGGATCTTGATGAAGTGCTTGGTACGTGAATCACTCTCTTCAAAGTTGGTTAGGCAACGATTCACTATGTCATTAACTGTACTTTATTTTGCCTTCCAGTCAAATATGAGGCTCAATTGGAAGATGGTACTGTAATTGCGAAATCAGACGGAACTGAATTCACTGTTGGAGAGGGTAAACTTTGAATTTTTTGGTCATGTAGCAGCTGTGTCTCTCTGTTTTTGAAAATAACCATTTGTATTTAGGTCACTTTTGTCCTGCTCTCGCCAAGGCTGTTAAGACGATGAAGAAGGGTGAAAAGGTCCTCCTCACAGTCAAGCCACAATGTAAGAACCAATTTTGCAATTTCTTGAACTCTGAAATGTGAAATCAAATAACTGAGGCAGAGGTTGAAGTCTATGTGTTCTTTTTCTATGGCAGATGCATTTGGCGAGAAGGGCAAACCAGCCTCTGATGGTGCTGGAGCTGTCCCACCAAATGCGACATTGAACATCACTATGGAGCTGGAATCGTGGAAGACAGTTTCCAATGTAACAGATGACAAGAAAGTTGTTAAGAAGACATTGAAAGAAGGGGAGGGATATGACCGCCCTAATGAAGGAGCTGTTGTGAAATGTAGGCATCTTATTATGTCTTAGTGAGTTTTGCTGCTCCTATGTGTAAACCATGTCTGTCTAATGGTATTTTTTTATATGGACCTGCTAGTGAAATTGATTGGAAAGCTAGAAGATGGTACTGTCTTCATTAAGAAAGGTCATGGGGAAAAGGAAGACGTTCTTTTTGAATTCAAGACAGATGAAGGTATTCATATTGGAGCTTCTGACTTTAATCTTCACGTAATAGATATGAATAGAAATTGTATCCTATATGCTGTTGACATTGTACATCAGTTAATTGGTGAATAAGTTCTCGGTAGGTTGAAATAAATGATCCACCATTTAATTGATGTGTCACATCGCTGTTGCTTAGTTTATGTTAAGCAACGGTGCTTAGGAGATCATTTCTCCATATATGAATGTACTTGTTTTTAATCTATGTGCATTTTTGAACAGAGCAAGTCATAGAGGGGTTGGACAGGACTGTAATGGCAATGAAGAAGGGAGAGGTAGCACTAGTGACAATTACACCTGAGTATGCTTTTGGTTCATCCGAGTCGCAACAAGAGTTGGCTGTTGTTCCTCCAAACTCAACTGTGTACTATGATATCGAGCTTATCTCTTTTGAAAAGGTCAGTATGTTATATTGGAGTGTAATTTCCAATTTTATCCTCAGCGCTGGGATTGCTTTCCCAACAATTTTTGGCATCCTTTTAGGAAAAGGAATCTTGGGATATGAACACCCAAGAAAAGATTGAGGCTGCCGGTAAGAAAAAGGAAGAAGGCAACGTGCTGTTCAAGGCCGGGAAATATGTGAGAGCCTCAAAGAGATATGAAAAGGTAATAATTCCCAAGAGATTCTGACTCCATTTGATTTGATAACAAAGTAGTATTTGGTATGTACAAGTCGTGCCTCACATGGGGGATTTTGAACTCAGGCTGCCAAGTACATTGAGTATGACACCTCTTTCAGTGAGGAGGAAAAGAAACAGTCCAAAGCACTGAAGATCACTTGCAACCTGAACAATGCAGCTTGCAAATTGAAACTGAAAGATTATAAGCAGGCAGAGAAGCTGTGTACAAAGGTTTGCTCAGCTGGATAATTGGTTTCTTTTAATTGCCTTTTCAAATAATGGATTTCATTTGTTTAATGAGGAAAGTGTGTGAAGGTGTTGGAACTTGAGAGTACAAACGTGAAGGCACTTTACAGGAGGGCTCAAGCATACACTAACATGGCCGATCTGGATTTGGCAGAATTTGATATTAAGAAAGCTCTTGAAATCGACCCTGACAACAGGTGACTGGAGAACTCTCCCTACCTCTCTTTCTTTTCGACTGTTGAATATCTGGTTATAAGGTCTCCATTCTGTAATGGAAATAGGGATGTGAAGCTGGAGTACAAAGCTCTCAAGCAGAAGGAGAAGGAGTTCAATAAGAAGGATGCCCAATTTTACGGGAACATATTTGCTAAGATGAACAAGATGCAGCCATTTGAATCTAATGTTAAGCTCTAGTGTGGCATTTCCATTTTCCAAATTCTGAGGTCTGGGTCAATTGAGAATACCTTCTTACATATGTTCGCATAATGGTGCAGAAAACAGAAAACGGCACATAAGGAAGCAGAGCCTATCGAGTGTTAAATAGCAAAGCGGCACAAGTGCTGTTCAACTTTTATAATTTGCTCACTGGTCTCTTTCTATTTTCGAAACTACACGGTATTTAGCATTCTTGAAACAATTGTATTGAGTTTGCCAAATTGCTGACCTATGTCCTCGGAACATCTCTTCTGATTAAGCTCCTGTTTGTCTATCATTATTCCAAAAAATTGTTTGCTACATTAAGATTTTCCATGAAACATTCACCCAATAAAATATTCTACACAAATCAATAAAGTTACTTAACCGTTGAATCATACATTCTCCAAAAAATACTATTTATTATTCTATTTTTCTCCCAATAATGGGAGACAAACACACCCTAAGGATTGCATGTTCGTGCCTGTTTTATTATTTTTTTAATTATTATGTTTTTAAGTATGATAACTAAAAAAAAGTGAAATACATAGAAGAATTCGGGGACACCATTAGAGTTCGTTTGATTCAAAAATGGAATTTTGGTGGAAAGAAAACGAATTGTAGGGAATTGAGTTGTCTGGAATTTGTTTTACTGGGAATTGTTAATTAATTGTGTTTGATTGATATAATTTTTCATCTGAAAAACGTTGAAATTTTCTATCTTCTGGTGTTCGTTTGACTTTGTTTTTTATGAAAATTGTCAATTAAAGTGATATAATTTCTTACAATTGGGAATATAATTTGTTTGGATTGCCAAAAAAATAAATTGGAAAATTTTTGGCGTTTATTTTGTTTTGTTTTACATGGAAATTGGCAATTAAAGGGAAAATTTTTTTTACAATTGGGATAGAATTTGTTTTTATTTCCAAAAAAAAAGATGGAATTTCAATTCCCACTTTTTAGGTGGGAATTTCAATTCAACTAAAACCAAGAAAAGTAGCAAATGTGGAAAATCAATTTTAAGGAAAAAAAAGTGTCATCAAACATGATAAAAGTAGGAAATGTAATTTCAATTTTGACTTCCATGAAAATTAAAGGGCTATCAAACATGCTCTTAGGAAAATTTGGAGCAGGCAAATTACCCAACTATTGGATCAAATTGAAGCATTTGTGTTGGCTTTCAAGCGAAGAAAAAAAAAATTATCTATTTCGAATTGCAACTAACTCGGTATGATTTCATTACAATTGTAATTTTTTAATTTAAAGTAAATTTTTTCAAGAAAATGCAAGTAAATTTGAAAGAGATGAGAAAGAACTCTCTCTAACAAACAAAAAAAAACAGGGTTTAACATTTAAACTAAAATCAAAAATGAAAACACACGATCAAAGCAAAAAAATCACAAAATTTCAGTCAATCCTAATTTCTTGACAGGGAAAGAACCCTAGCCCTCACTTATGCTGACGTGTCTTCCTCGCTAGCCTCTCTCGCCGTTGAAGTTCTTGTTAACTGTTTCTCTCGCCATCTCTCACTTCCTCTCAAGTTTCTGACCCGAGGTAATTTGGCAATTTTTCAAAAAACCCTTTATCTTCTCCAATCTCCAAGCTATCTGCTCTAGCCAGGGGCCTCATACAAATTCGGCCCAAAACTCTCCCCTATCTAAAACCCGCCAAATCTCTAAAAAAATCTTTCGTTTTCCTTAGGTTACAGAAAGAGGTCGGAAGAGGCAGTGTTCCCGATTTCTCTCGTAATCTCCACCAGAAAATCTATTAATTCCCACACTATTGTTGCATTTATCGTTACTTTACAAAAACTGGATTGGGTCCTTTATTCACACAAGAAATTCTTGATTCTGAATAAGAATTCCAAAAATCTCAGAAAACTAAGCCAAGGTAAAATTTTATATTGTTGTTGTGTTTATTTTTTCAATATATATATATATATATTTTTTTTGACGAGATATTATGTTCTTGAATCTTCATAATTTGTGAACTTTTGGTTTTGGGTTGAAAAAGTTGAAAATGGTATTACTAGTTCCAAATCAATTAAAACTTGAGAAAATAATGGAGCTTAGATCAGGAAAATTTTGATCCGTTTGTATTCGAGGTCTGCGTTGTCTTGTTCGTTTTGGAAATTTAAGATACTTGAAAGAAATTGTGAATCGAAAACTTTCGAATTAATCTTTTAAAAGATGTATTTGCACTTGTTGTTTGCCTGTTCATGTATGATGCTATAATTATTGTATGAGATATAATATTTAGCATTAACTTGGAGCATCATAAAGCTATAAAAACAGTAACTGGAAAACTAAAATGGATAATAACACTTACAAAAGAAATAGCAAAACATAAGGGCCTTGTAGTAATTAGCTGCCTCTCGAGGCCGGCCTTGGCTTTAGGTTTGAATGTTGCTACACTAAATGTTTTGGCATTGTAGTAGGACTAAATTTTGATAGAAATATATGGAATTATTCCACGTAAATGAAGAATGAAGCTTATTTCGTTCAAAAATCAGAATTGAATGACTAAAGCTCGAAGCTTGTAGTGATGGGAAAAATAGTTTGGTTTGGGCTTATGATTATGATATATTTGGAATGATAAATTATTTAACAGGGGGGCTGTAAAGATACAACATCTGACGCTCTATGTTTCTGGTCTTTTGTCAATGCATAGCGTAAGTAGGACACCCTTTTTTCCATGGAATTCACCAAAATCACATCCTTCTATTCGTTGTATATGTTTTTGTAATGTTGGAACACAGCTTGCACATTTTTACTTGATTTGTATAAAATCCACGATTTCCCCATATAGAACGAAGCAGGCCAGAAACTTTTATTGATAAGCAGGCCACAAAAATCTATGGAGGGCAAAAAAAGAAAAAAAGCAGGTCATTGTTTTACATTGATATGGGTCTAAATCCAAACTGACATAGGTAAATAGAATTGACCCAAATTCAAATTTTTTAAGTAACTTGTCTATTTTCAGTTAAAACTTAAAACTGACAATTTACTTACTGTAAGTAAACATTTTAAGTTCATTCAAACATGATTTGACACTAGATTTCACAAATATTGAGTTATTCACTTCAATCAACTCAATATTGTAACTCTTCAGACCTCACTCTGTTTTTCATACTGTCATAGATTACCTGAGCAAGTTTCCATTGTCCGTACATTCATGGAGGCCAACGGAAACGGTGTAATGGTGAATGAGGCATCCAAAATCAAAAGTGAAATCAAATCTTTAGAAGCCAAAAAGGCCCAAATTGATCTTCGAATCTCTGCTCTTCGGGCGCAACTTAATAGTTCAAATTCTAATGGTGTAAGAAAAGAACAAGTAACTGATTCCAGCTATTCACCCTCAACTGGGGTATCTTCCAATGGCCAATTGTCAGCCGATATGGTCTATAGATACAGCCGGCATTTGTTGCTTCCTTCTTTTGGAGTTGAAGCGCAGGCCAATTTGTTGAAGTCTTCGGTGTTGGTTATTGGAGCTGGAGGGTTGGGTTCACCTGCTTTGCTGTATCTTGCAGCGTGTGGTGTTGGTACGTAGTTGTAGTGTGTTTAATTCCGCACATTAATGATGGACAAGATTTTAGTTTTTCCCTTACTTTGAGTACTGTCTGATCTAGCTTATATTATTCTTCTTTTCTTTATGTCTGCTCTTGTGGAGTGGATTAATTAATGTATTGATTTGGAAAATATTTGCAGGTCGTATGGGTATTGTTGATCATGATGTGGTGGAACTTAACAATCTGCAAAGGCAGGTAAAAGGGGAAATAGGAATCCTAAATCTGGTTTATATTAGTGGTAATGTCACTGGTTTCCATGTTTTAGAAATAAGATGCTTTGGAGAAACTGCGATTTTCCAATTTTCACATAATCATGAGGACTTTAAGAGATAAATGTAACTTAACTGTTTAGGTTAGAAGGTAAAGGTAACATCCTTTTTGTTTTTTAGCTTTATTTTCTTTTTCTTTTTTCTTCTTTTTGTATTTTTTATGGGGGCGAAGGGGCAAAAGTGGATTAAGTTGTCATAAAAGTGATGAATGCAAGTTTATGTACTGATTTTTGTAGGCTGTTTTATTGAAATTATGGGTTGAGTTATTCTAAAGGACGAATAAAATGTGGCAAAAGCATTTTCTTTTCCTTAGTTTTTACCTTTTGGATGATCTGAGCTGACGCTTAAAAACTGATAATCCCACTGAAATGTTGTTGTGCTAGAGCAAAGTACAGACTTCATATTGCAACACACTGCAACATAGTAATGTTAAAACATTTTTTATTTGCCCTGGAGAGTCGGTTTTTTCATTTTCTTCAACTGAGAAATATTGGATAGGTGATTTGGATCATTATGAATCTCCATCTATTGATTTCCGCAACTTTTGTTTTTCAGATAATCCATACTGAAGCATATATTGGATGGTCAAAAGTAGAGTCTGCAGCTGCTGCTTGTCGTGCGTATGTCACTGTTCTGTGTTATCATTTTACTGCAATTAAATGCCATTTATTTTACCTTTGACCTCGCTTATGTCTTTAGGATTAACTCTACTGTTCAAATAGTGGAGCACAAGGAAGCATTCTGTACATCCAATGCTTTGGAGATTATGAGCAAGTATAGTTATGCGATTTCCTATCTATTTTATTTCTTAAGAGTTTTTTACATCACTTATTTATAGTGTCCAGCAGAGATTAACTTTTTTCTAATTTTATGATTTATAATTTAAAAGGTATGACATAGTCGTAGATGCAACAGACAACGCTCCTAGTCGCTATATGATAAATGATTGCTGTGTTGTGTTGGGAAAGGTAAGCTGTTTACTTCTCTTTTGACAGAAAAGCGATCTTACACACACACTTCTATGAAAACCCATGCACTTAACATATTGGTCTGCATGTCATGAAAATATCAACAAACTTTCAACCAGGAAACACACCTAAAATCATGTATTGAGTAGTAGTAGTGATAAATAATTTCCTTGTCCAAGTGGAAAGGAGAGGAGCGTATTTATGCTCTAGTTTTTTTGGGTCGGACTATATTTTTTAGGGTCAAAAAATATTGAGGATGAGCCCATGGTCATTTAAAAGAAAATACATACTATTAATCTAACTTCTCACTAAGAACAAAATCTCATAAGTTACAATCTTGGAATAGAACATTAGGGAACAAAACTGATTAAGGAAAAACAAGAATAAATTTTCATAAGTACTAATACGAGTGCCATAAAAATTAAAAGAATAGAGTAATAATGAACTGTCTATGGAATTGAACACAAATTTTCAAGTGCACAACATTGCATTCCAAAGTGTTCTTTTGTGTGTGTGTGTGTGTTACACAAAATACCTTGTGGTGATTGACATCATGTTACGTCCTTTTTTCTTGGTGAAGGTTTTGCATTTTATTGATCATTCACTTATTTGTGCTTTTAGCCTCTAATATCTGGAGCTGCACTCGGACTTGAAGGGCAGGTACAGTTAATACAACATATTACCCCTTGTTAACAACAAAATCTTAACCATTTCCCAGAATCCCAGTATAATTTAACAGTCTCATTTATGTTTCCATATCTGTTATTTATTACATCTTCAATCCTTTTCTTTTTTTGGCTGCAGCTCACAGTTTACAATTACAATGGAGGTCCATGCTATCGATGCTTATTTCCAACTCCACCACCTACAACAGCATGTCAAAGATGTGCAGACAGTGGAGTTCTAGGAGTAGGTAAATGGAGCATGAATGCTTTCACTTAATTTAAAGTGGTGGTCTATTCTCTAACAGTATATGTAATAGATCATCGATTTTCTACCTCTTTGGTATAGAAATGCAACCAAAGACAAAACTGGTTGCAGAATCTAACATTTTCTGCGTCATAGAGTTGGCAACTGTTTAAGGACTAAATATCTGTAGTTGTGTAGGTTCAACTTTTATTTGATCCAGCAAGCTAACATTCATTTTGTATTTGAATTCTTGTTTCGTCCTACAGTTCCTGGTGTTATCGGATGTCTTCAAGCGTTGGAAGCTATAAAGGTTGCTGCTTCTGTTGGGGAGCCACTTTCAAGGAGAATGCTTCTCTTTGATGCACTTTCGACCCAAATTCGTGTAGTATGTTCTATGTTCATTTCTTCTATATTTCCTTCAGTTTTTTAAACAAACATTGGACTCGACTTTTTGCAAAAGGAGCAGATAGTTTCTTAATGATTTTCAGGCTTTTTACTATTTAAGATAACTGTAAAGCAAAGCATTGTGTTCCATCAATTTTATTATTGGGATATGTCAATATATGAATATCGAGCTTGGTAGGATAATTAGATGTCTATGACATGATCTGTAAACTAACTAACGTAGAACAGTTTGGAGCTTATCTCCATTGTCTCTCACATTTTCATCGTGTTCGTTAATTTGAAGGGTCGTCAGGCATTTTTATCCATCTTCTATGGTAATGATTTGGTGCTATTATATTCCTTAGGTCAAAATTAGAGGGAGATCATTGCATTGTGAAGCCTGTGGAGAAAATGCTATAATGACAGCAGAGCAATTTCGTAATTTTGATTACGAAAAGTTTACCCAATCTCCATTATCCACGGTGTGTATTTCCTCTTTTTGATTATTCCTGTACACTTCTGCAAGCATTTCAAGCTAACTGATATGACAGGCACACCAATAATTCTTTCTACATCAGAGCCTGAAATTTCATAAAAAAAATCTCTGTTGTATATATCATTACTCTGTTTCTTGATGAAATGGCCATATGCTGATTCGATATTTTGCATGTCATTGAAAAAGCTAATATAAACAAGCAAGAACGGCGAATCTCGTTTGGTTTAATGTTCTTTGACTTTTCGAAACTGTTGCAGTCTCCACTGAAGTTAAACCTGCTTTCAGAAGATGCTAGAATAACGAGTAAGGAGTACAACGAGAGAATCGTGAAAGGCGAAGCGCATGTATTGGTCGACGTGCGACCATCACATCACTTCAAGATTGTTTCACTTCCTAATTCGATTAACATTCCTCTTGAAAATTTGGAAGGGAGGTTATCCGAAATTTCCACATCCCTGGAGGAGGGAGGGAACAAGAGTGTTGATACCAGTCAAGGTGCTTCTTTATATGTTATCTGTAGAAGAGGCAACGATTCGCAGAGGGCAGTAGAATTCCTCCACAAGATGGGTTTTACTACAGCGAAAGATATTATTGGGGGCCTCGAGTCGTGGGCTCATGACGTCGATCCAAAGTTCCCTATTTATTAGTATGTTGGTTGCCCTCGACTCAGTCGAACGTGAAGGCGAAGGTGATTATTGATGCTTTCATGTATTACTTCCTAGGTTTCGACCGGTTGATCCAGCAAATTATACTACACAGATTTTGAACAGTTCTTCATAGCTGCGTAGTGAACATGTAAGTACTATTCAGAATCCAATAATTGATTCTACTAATCTTTATAGAATATCTGGTCCGGGAAATGTGCTTGGATTTTTTTGAAGTTACTAGTAATGGAAATGGTATTTATTTCAAAACCATTATAGTACGAGGAATGTGCTTCGCTTTTCTGAAGAATGTTGCTGTCTACATGTCCCTTCAATAAATTCACATGAATTTTCATTCAATCTGCAATAAATGGGCTCCCATCTAACCAAAAGTACATAAGAAACAAAATAATTATAAAACTTTAAAGGAATGAATGAGCAAAACTATCGAGACCAATTTTAGGGAATTGCAAAAGTTGTCAAGAAATTGTAAAAATCCGTAAGTTAGGGTACGTTTGGCAAACACAACATTTGTGGTTTGCCATTAAGCCACACAAGTATCTCCTTAGCTACTTATTCGGCTTATTGTGTAGGACAATTTTTAACTACACGATTGTGTGGTACTCGTGACTTATAAGTAGTCATGAGCTTATTTGTCAAACATGATTATAATATGAGTTGTCACAACATTGAGTCATGTTGATTCGACGCGATTCTCGTTTGTCAATTTAGTTGTGGTTGGAGGTTTCGTAATTTTTTTTTTTTTTTTTTGGTGAAAAGAATAGAATGTAAGTATATTATTCATATAATTTAGGTTTTAATATTTTTGGCACACGAGGGAATCGCTCGAAATCTATGCAAACTCTACTTTTAGACATCATAAAATCATAATCACATAAATGACTTTAATCGAAATGCATATGCATTCATTAGCATGTGAAATTTCTCATTTTTTTTTCAACTCTCACTCACTTTTCGTACCATTTTAAACGGGACATTCTACCTAGAGAATCCAATATTTAGAATGGATTCATCTCATTATTATAAATGATTTTCTATAATCATTCAATGTTTGTAAAGGTGGGGTGGCTAGCAACATCTACCCCCCCACCCTCACTCCCCAAATGAGTTTTCCGCTTCTCAATATATAATGCTCAATTTCACATTACAAGTTACTAATTATGTCTATGAACAACCAATGTCCTTTGGTTTCAAATAAACATCATGTCTTGGTACTAGGATGGATTCATATTCTTGTCCTTTCACTCATAAGTTTTGTTTTGATTTGGGGAAACTTGAGGGTTTTTATCCCTCCAAAGAAAAAATTTAAATTTCGATCATGATTATTAATCATAACGTTATTTCTATCAAAACTATTATTTTCGAATTCTGAATGAATGAGTTACTCATATACATAAGGCAATTCGTACCTTCTTCGTATCAACATAAGCGTACTTCATATGTTAAGTGTGAGTGCAAAAATGAAAAAAATAACCCACTCACGTTTGTGGATGCGCGAATCAATTGACGCCCCTAGAAATCTATAGTGCGAAAAATTGTTCTTGGTAATTTGATGATGGTTGTTCCTAAACTAAAGTGGAGAAAAGTAGGTTTTCCTTTTTTAAAAGATTTTCCATGTTTTTCCAATCCTAATCATTTGTATTTTTTTCATTAGTCACTTCATATAAAAAGAACCCTATAATAATAATAATTATATAATAACAATATGACATACATATAGGGCAGCAGAGCTTTATTCTTGCTGCTTTTTTTTTTTTTTTGTCAATTACATAATAAACACTTCTGAGAATCTATCAAGAAAAAAATATTTTAAAATAAGTTAGGCTTGTTTTCTTTTCTAAAAACAAAATATTTTATTGGGACCAATAATTTCAAAAGAATTCTAGTATATTTGTTCAAAAAGTTGTAGGATTAATGGATATACTAATCAATAGGACATCACTATTCACACAGTTACATCATGTTTATTGTATAGTACTAAACACGGTACTCCTCGATAACAAATAAAATTTGGACATTTTTTAACCCCGTCCATTGCGAAACATTCCACAGCTAAACAGGCAAAAATGTCAAGAAATTTTAAATACAAATTGCCAGATACATTTAATTGCATGATTGACATTCTTTAATATTTATTCAAGACAGGTCTATAATCACTTATACCTGTTCAAATATACAATAATATGTAGTTTAACTCTTTAATGCAAAAGATCATTTTCAAAGAATCTTTCAGATAATCAAGTCACTTTGATCATAAAGATCAATAATGGAGCCCTGATTAAAATAATCGAAGGCTGCAAATGCACCCAAAAAACTTGATTTTTCACTAACCACCTCTCATCAAATGATTCATAAATCTCTTAGGGGCATCTTTTCATGCTCCACTACTTAACCTTTTCCTGTTCATTTTATGTTTTATAAAATTTAACAATTAATTTTTTAAAGCCCTTAAAAATTCATTGAGTCTAGTCAGAATCTCACCAATGACAACCTGGGATTCCTTTTTTGTTCATGTATATACATAAAAAAATATGTATGTATAGGCTGTAATTCTGTAAATGACTGGTTCCAAGTTCCAGCCTTTGGATTATTCTGTGTAGAGTGAAAACAAGAACAGAAGGTTCAGTTTCTGGTTTGTCTCTGATACTTACACAGGTGCCCACAAAATGTGCCTGAAATTATGATAGACTAGAACAAAATTTAAATCAAATTTATCATTTGTATTAAGACTTTTGAAAGAAAAGATCCCCACTTATACAGCTGGTTACAACATAAGTAACTATCATAAGCCATAACCACCAGAAAACGCGATTTTAACACTTGAAATTGGCCCAGCAGCGTGAAAATCTTGAGAAAGATTGCACTGCATCTTCAAGATTTGACGTAAACGATATGATAGACTAGACAGTATTATACAATATATTTTCCTTCTTTAATCCTGTTTAGTTTAAACCATCAAACAAGCCAATAAGTGCGACGTCGACTGCTAAACAAAGAATGTCCATGGAAAGATCAGTTCTCATTTCCATTAAGAATATCTTACATTACATAAGAGTACATATATGGTGCTGTGAAGACTTTGCACCAGAAATAAGCATATGCTTCTAGGATTATACAGTGGCTAATTGAAAAAGCACCCATAAAAAATTGGAAACGTGAATTCATCAATTACAATATCAAAATAAAATGCGAAGGACAGAAAAAAATAATTTTTTTCTCGAATTAGCATTTCATCGAACATCTTGTACTAAATTCTCTTTGTATTTACACAGCCTCTTTCTCCTTTCGGGCATCCAGTAGAGCATAAACAAATGGTGATCACAGCTCAACTTTCGTTTGGGCTGTTTGATTTGGAACTGCATAAACCAAGTACATATAAGTGACAATTTTTAAAACAGAGGAAACAACATTTTCTGATAATCCTAAACAGTATTTAATCCGCTGTAATGTTTTTCTGATTATTTCTCGTCTTTACCATGAAAGTTATCTGAACGAAATGCATTCTCTTTGACAGGATCCTGGACAAAACCCATCTGAACAATGCTTTGCAAATCATGGCCACTGAATGCTGGAAACTGGAAAAAATGAGGTTGATACAAATATCAGATTATGTAAATTTGTATTTCTGCATAATTTATGGTGTATGTTCGATACAGAGTACTCAACAGTATAGTGAACAACATTTTTTGAGTTGTTGGAACTAATGATTACCTGAGAAAGACTTTCACCAAATCCATCAACTGAAGACAATTGAATGCCTAGGTTGTGGGCATCTAAAGGGTCCATTGAATCAATGTTCAATGGACCCCTGGAAATATTGGCATCATGTAGTTGTACATTCTGCTGGAGTTGATGATTGTAGAATGCTGGTGCTGAGGAATCCAAAGGGTACATAGGTTGGGACAGGTTTCCATTTTCTTGAAACATCTGAATGGGCACCAAACAAATCATATTTCAGAAATTCCAAATATTTGAACAACAATAAACTTTGGGTTCGGCTAAATGAATCTCTTCTCTCAACTCCGTTCGGTTCTTTACTAGATCTACTCGAACAATACTCCAAACATTTGAAAAAAGAAAAATATATACATCAAGGTAAAATTTACTCACGTCCTTGGAGAGAAGATTTTCCATTTCAAAATCCAGTCTTGGATTTACTGAGGCTAATTTCATAGACAGGAACTGCAGAAAGTTTAGTACGAAACACCATTAATCCAACCAAAGTTAAAATCTAAAACAAAAACCTTACAGTACCAGCTTTTTTAATGGATTCTAGTCTACCTCAACTTGGCGTTGCAATGACTGAACATAGTTAATGATTTCATCAAGCATTAGAGCCTTTCCAGTCACCTAAAACAATAAATTTTTGAAGGAATATTTACTGATGTACTTGATATAGTAATTTAACAAATAAAACATTTTAATTTAGCAAGCAATGCTGCAAACCTTATTGCAGCCTGGTACGAGATCCTGAAGAAGCTTCATTCTTTCGCTGATTTTTTCTCGTCGAACCTAAATCAAAGAACAATGAAGTCACGACAAAGTGATCGACAAGAAACTAAACATTGTTCTGAATAATTGTGGGTCCGGCTAAGTATGTCTACCAGGGAATCTGATCTTATCAACTACCATTACACTATGGAGATTTTATTAAGATGCAATGAATCATTGAAGAACTTGTCTAAAATGCATACTCGTTCAGCTAAACTATGGCTGTCAGTGGCTTGACCCCTTCTTGCTCTAACATGAATGTAATCCTTTGGTGGCTCAGGGGGCTTTTGATTACCCTTCTGTTTCTCATTTTCATCCTCGGAACCATTAGAATTCTCCTTAGCTTCCTCCTCTGTTTTAGCATCATCATTTTCATTTTTGCTAATTTCTTGAGGCTTTGATCGCTTGGTTTTTGCATAGTTGTCATCTTCATATCCCTGAAATGAAAAACTTGTTCTATAATTACCGCGTTTTCAATTATTTCACACTTCAAATAGATTGTGACAAATTCGACAAAATATCTATACCTTAGCTGAAGTTGATGTATCTTCCTTGGGCTTTCCTTTAGAAACAGCTTTCCTTTTCCTCGAATTCAGTTCATTTGGGGTTTTTAAACCTATTTCTCCACTTGGGATTTGCTCAGAAACAGAGGATTCCTCATTGGAATTGGCACCTGCCCCAGATAATTTTCTCCATTTCTTATCAACCATCCCGTTGAGAG
This sequence comes from Fraxinus albicans, assembly GCA_903798335.1. Taxonomy (NCBI): domain Eukaryota; kingdom Viridiplantae; phylum Streptophyta; class Magnoliopsida; order Lamiales; family Oleaceae; genus Fraxinus; species Fraxinus albicans. The sequence goes on along the minus strand of CAIGRM010135387.1, from coordinate 1,912 downwards.
ACCTAATTTCCATCTGTGATTGATTCAAATTCTTGTTTTCCACTGGAGATCCAACTTGCTTAAGAGAGGGAGTGCTCAAAACCCGGGTTAAATTCCCACTCCCCATAGCATTGTGTGAGTCTAATGGACTTGTCCTTCCATTGAAACTCCGGCTGCCAAAGCACGAAAACTTGGCCGCCCTCTCCGCGAAACCTGGATCACCAGAAAGTGTTGGCAGAGGAGGAGTCGGAGGCAGTGAATTCCCCAAATGACGCGTGTTAATTTGATCAAGAATTGGAAAATGCAGCTTAGGGGGAGACTTTAAGGGCGTACTGAAGCAAGAATTGTTGGTACTATTATCATTAGTAGCCGCCGCCATGGAGGGGGTGGCGGTTGTTACAGTAGGCGGAAACCCGCTGGAGTTCCCAATACCCAATTTTCCAATCAACTCACGGAGGGGAAAATCATTTGAAAAGCTTGAATTTGAGCTTAAAACTGGCTCAAAATGAGTAAATTGATCTGTACAAGTCTTGTCCCAATTGGGGTCAAGAAAAGATTGCTCCGCATTGCAATTCATTCCATTCCAAGTGGTTTCAAACTGCGGTGGCGAATTCCAGTTTTCAGAAATCACTCTATCCATCAGGAATGAAAACCCAGATGAAATTCAACAAAAAAAAAAGTGATTTCTTACAAGAATGAGTTTAAACTGTGAAAGAATTATGATGTTCTTAATGCATATATAAAGACAGAACAGAAGTTCAAATAAAAGGTGAAGCAGAAAGGGGAATGAAGTGTGCGGTGAATTGCGAATGCAAGAATTGCAGGAATAAATCGGGAAGGAAAAATATTTTGTTTGGGCAAGAAAAGGAAAACTGAGAGAAAGGAAAGGAAAGGAAAAGGGGAAGGAAAACTGAACGGTGTGTATGAAGTTATATAGAGAAAAAGGAAAAAGTTTTGACATTTTTTTTTTATACAGAAATTCTCTGTGAAGCGTAGAATGTGGTGGAAGATGGAATGGTAGGGTAAATGCCGGGCCTTAAACGTCAAAGCACGAAAATGTCCACCTCCTCTCTTGAAATTACCACTTTGTAATTTCAAGGCTTTAAAAAATTTTAATATCTTAAATATAAATTATATGAGTCTATGTTTGGCAACCAATTTATAAATGCTTTATAAATTTGCAAAACCGTCAATAAATGTCTAGAACTCTTTTCGTATCTGAATCTTAAGGATCGAACCTTACCCTATTATATAATAGAACCTTTGGCAAGACTTTATCCTCCCGCATTTCGTTTAGGAGTCAAAGAATGTCGTCACCTATTGCTAATAGTCTTTCTCCGAAAGCCTACTAAACAAGTCATCCTCCCCTCTCATTTTCATTTTAACAACTTATTTTATAGTCTCATCGGCAAGATTTCTCTTTAGACGAAGCAACATGCTTATTGTGGTAGGTGTCTTTTCTCACAATAAGCCCTAGACGATTAATCCTTACCTTCACTAGCTTACTAGTTTAATCCATCCTTGAGCAAGCGTATATATATATATATTTATCCCTTCAAAAATCTTTGAACCCCCAAAATTTACTTGACGAGAAATCCATTCTTGCGAACAAATATAACCCCTACACTCACCCAGAATCACTCTTTCATGTGTATCTATCAGTGGCGCTGCTATAGCGCGCTAAAGAGCATAGCGAGGCGAAAACGCTCTGCTTCGGGGTATTCGCGTAAAAAAGCGGTCAACCTTTTTTGTTGACCCCTATAGCGTGCTATAGCAAGCTTAAGCGTCGCGTAAACGCGCCTTATCTCGCTATAGTGTGCTTAAGCGCGCCTTATCCCCCCTTTTTTTCCCATTAAAAAAAAAATCTAATTTTTTTATATAAAAATATATTTAATATCTTAAAAATAATTAAAATAATATTAAAAATACAAAA
>CAIGRM010135338.1:0-17025 GCA_903798335.1 Fraxinus albicans | reverse complement strand
TGATATCATTTGTAACCACGGTATTTCATTGATTTCATTGATATCATTTATTGATTTTATATTAATAAAATCTCGGAGGTACCGTCTTCCTTTCACTAAAAAAAGAAAAGAAAACTTTTTGCAACAAAATAACATGCTATGGTGATCAAATGGGACTCCATTGTGTCTTTTTGAAAAATTCACTCGGGAGTAGAGTTGGCAAATTAGCCCTTTTCCGTTTCTGAATTATATACGACAAATTCATTAACTAGTCACTAGATCTATTAAGACTTGTGCTTCGATCTTAAATGGTTAAATTTATTAAAAGTAGTAGTCTAAACCCTTATATGTTAATTTATATTTTCATCTTTATTCGATATAAGATTTATTCCTTAAAATGCCTCGCAAGATAGTGGCTCATTTGAGTAAAATAATCTTGAAATTCATGTACTTATTTCTTGAATCTTAATCAGATTGAATTGCTTATTGGAGTTTAATGGATACTAATATCATATTAAGACTTGATGTTCTATCTTAAATGATTAACCATATTAAAATGAGTAGTCCAAACTTTTATATGTTGATCTATTTATATATCTCTTCGATGTGAGATTTTTCCCTTAAAGAGATCATCAATAGAGTTTGCCAAATTTTCGTTGGTAGGTGTTTGGATTCAGGGTTTGAAGATGAGATGTTGCATAGGACTTGGAAAAAAAAATCCAATATGTATTGTTTGGTTACAATATTTACAAGTAAAAATGTCGATCCCTTGCCAACGTTTACATTGCTGAAAAGTTGCACTAAAAAAATGTAAATGGCGAAAATTTGAGATGCTATTTTCACGGCCAATAAACATCACTAAAAGTGGGTGCAGTTCGGTTCTGAAGGAACTGTATCGAGTACCAACAAGAATCTTAAAAATAGAACCATTGGTTCCATATCTAAGTGAGATGAACCATTGTTCTTTATATTAAAAATTTTATAAAAACAAATTTTAAATTACTTGTCAGATTAAAAGTAGATAACATAGAGTTAAAATCATTTATCATTCTTGTAATCTAATAATATATAAATTAATTAAATAAGACAACAAACAAAAATACACTCCAAGACTCAAGATCAATAAATAAGGACATAAAAATGATAAATTATTAAACACGATATAAACTAAAAAATCTTGATCAAAAATTAATTTTTAAGAAAATTCATATAACATTATATTAAAAAATGTATGTTGTATTTATAACCAGAATATCTCCAATAATCTTCAAGGAAAAAATCTTGATTCTGATGATCGATCACTTTGAAAACAATGAGATATTGAGTTTTTACGAAAATTGAACTAAAAATACACTTTTTCCTATTGGGGTTGCATAAAATCTATGAATTTTTGTAAGGTATTTATATTTAAATGTTGATTACCCATTAAGTTTTACCGTAAAAGAAAGAAAAAGAAGTTTATGAAAAGTGCAATTTTGGCGTTAGATAATTTTAAGGTCTACTGTTCAAATACTAGTGCATATTTATGCAATATACCAACAACAAGAGAAATTAGGGAGAATCGAATTCAGTATTGATTTTTAAGGTAGTATCAATAATCGGATCGAAACCGATCGATTCTAAATGCATAGTTCCAAAATATATCCATTTAATAAATGAATCGTAACCGAACCTACTAGTTCTATCCGGTTCTGAGAAGAAAATGTCCACCACTGACGAAGTTAATATTCTGATTGAATTGGGTGTGTAAAATAATGTTTCCTCTATATAACTTGGTGCACAAAAAAATACAGTACAAGTGATCATGTAATTTAATTAGGCATGATTTATCCCCTCTTTAAGCCTATAAGAAAGTCAAACTTCTTTGTCAATGACAAATTTTATTTATTTGTTAAATAGGTGTTTAGCCCATGTTTGATGCCTATTATTTCAAAAAGAAAAAAAAGTTTTGAATAATATTTTTAGGAGAATATGTAACGATCCGCGTTAGATCAACGACGTACTGTCCCCACTACTAATGTGAGTCTTTTCAGCATACTTTATCCTCACTCGCACGTTCTCCAAGAAAACTTCTTAGGGGGTTACCTATCATAAAATTGCTCTAAACTAAGTACACTTAATTGTAGAGTTTCTAACGATGGACTTTCGGAAACGAAGGTGCACCTTGTATGTATGAGTAGTACCTATCAAATCTTTTAAACTTTTCTGGTCTGGGTATTACAGAATATGTGGTTAAAAAGTAAGAAAAAATTTAAATTCACTTGCAAAATATTTAATTGTATGAATGCGTGATTAAAAATGATTAAGTAACAGAAAGAATTTTAAAATAATAGACACCAAAGAAGAGCTAAATTAGGCAAGAGACACTCTGTAGGATGACAAAATATCCCATCACCACCCTCTCCGTGTTGTCCCACCTAGAATTGGCAAGAATTCCTTACCATTCCCTGAACTTGCCTTTATTATTATTTATTCTTATTTTGTTTTATAGATTTAAAGTTAAAAAGTAGTTGAAAATAAAATATTAAAATAAAATAAATAAGGAATCAGAGCGTTAAAGGTGATTGTAATCTTTGCACCTATCTCGCTTCACGCATCCAAAAATCCCCTACGAGGTGGGGAACAAGCTCTTTCTATTGACATCACTTCAATGATAAGTCATTTTCTTTATGTTGCCATCCCTTTGCCTCAAGGTATTCCATTGGTCCGGATTAGATAAATTTAAACATACTTTAATTCGGATTATCTCTCCAAGATTCTTTTTATAAAGACAATTTATTTAAAGCTTGACTACTTGAATTAAGGGTAATATACAAGTTTCCTATGGCCTGGTCATTTCGAGAAATTGTTTGCTAGTTTTAGTTTATCATTATTTTACCATTTAAAAGTCTCAAAAAAGTAAGAACTAAATAATAAATTATAGAGAAAGTTGATGTAAATTCTTTTTGATCCTTGTCAAAGGAAAAATATTTATTTATTCATAATTCTATGAATAAATAACATTTAAAATGGCATGTGAAAAGTCTAAACTGCGGTCGAGATTTCACGTACTGTGATTACATGTGCTCATAGATAAAGGCACGCACACAACTTAGCTAATTTGAGAAGTCATAATCCTTGGCCCACAATTGAAGCTCCAATCTTCAAAGAATACTCATTTTGGGTGAGGGGGCACAATTAAATTTTAAAAAAATTAAAGTAAAAGATATTTTATTATAATTGTTCTCTACGTGTTCTCATACTTTGAGAACGTTCCATAATTACATAACTTTCAATATTGTCAAATACATCTTTCTCAATATATGTAGTCAAACTATCTTTCAATCATTGATCTTCGATTCGATTGTGTAGACGATTTTTGACATAAGTCTTCGCAGAAAATGCTCTCTCGACTGTAATTGTAGCTACGAGAAGAACTAAGGCTAATGTCACAAACTTGTACACTAATAGATACACTTCATATTTATTCTTTGCAACCAATTTCTATGCAAGATCATTAAGGCCTTTTAATCCTTCCGTATTGCACATGTCAAGAATATATGTATCTAATTTAGCTATGTTAACGAGTCGAGTCGAGTCGAGCCGAAACTCAAAACTCCAGCTCGGCTCGAGCAAAACAGGTCCGAGCTTTTTTGGGCTCGAGCCGAGCTTAGCAAAAGCTCGATCAAAAATTTTAGGCTCGACCCGATCTTTTGGCTCCGGCTCGATTTTTTTAATTATTTTTTTAAAAAAATTGTTTTTTGGTGACTGCTGTCTGCAAAACGAAGGCAGCAAAGCTGAAGTTCAACTTCCTGAATTTGTTTTATTTTTTTCTAAACACACAGGCTGGGCCGGGCACGAGCCAACACCCCAAAATGGGGCTCGAGCCTCGGCTCGGCTCGGCTCGGTGGAACCGATCCCGAGCTTGGCCCAGCTCGGGCTTTTTCAGGGTTGAGTATGAGCGGCGAGCTTTTTTGCCATTCCTAATCTAATTGATCATCAAGTTCTAAGATATCTGTTGCGTCAAAATCTACCGAATAGTACTGACATAATCGAATCATTTTATTTTTGTCAAAAGCAGCAAATGAATTATTTGGATACAAGTAAGCAACACAAATGAGCAAATCACTATTTAACTTAGAAAAATGATCTTTCAACTCTTGAAATTGCATATTAATGATAGTATAAATTATTTCCACACGAAAATGATGCAAATTTATCACTGTCTCACGCTGTAAACGACCTAAAGTTGTGAATATATCATCCATATTAGGGACAATGATCTCGTAAGCTTCACAAAACGAACAAACCATTCTAAAAAAAAGAATCACATACATCATCCCTCATGGTTTGGAGATGTGCTTTATATAATTACACCAATCACATGTCATTGACAATATCTTGATTTTTTTCTTTGTAATACTCTCGACAATGCATTTGAAATCCCAAAATCTTTTTCATGAGATAATGATTAAATGCAACTTCAAATTTTAGCATTAACTCTAATGAAATACATGCATCACCTCTTGGTAGTGTCACTAGCAATCATCTCAATAATGTCAACTATGGTTGAAAACATGACAATCAATGTAATTAAACAACTATAGTAAGTGCCCCCAACGTATATCACCAGGACGCTGAAGAGTAGTTTCTTGATTGAGACCCAGCCCGCTTGATATTTCACCAACATTGAGTGGTTCAAGAATTTTCAATCTTTAGTTCTCTCAAATAAGATCACTCTGTTTAGCCTATCCTCCAACAACATTTACCAATTTGTGTACTGCAGTGAAAAAAAGTTTAAATCTTTGGATGTTTCAGTACTACAGTTACAAGAGCTAGTTGAAATGATGAGGAAAGTAATGAATGTAGTAAGCACTTGTGTTTTCTTTCAAAATAAGTGCTTTGAAGTCATTATAATCACCTCGTTTATTATTAGTTCCATCATATCCCCGACCTCTCAAATTAGATATACTTAAACTATGTGTTGAGAATAATTGTTCAATTACAGTCTTAAGTGAGACAGGTCTGGTACTCGAAACATGAATGACAGCACTAAAATGTTTCAATACATACCCATTCTTCACATAACGAATGACAACTGACATTTGCTCTTTAAATAAAATGTCTCGAGATTCATCGACTAGAATTGAAAAGAAACTATCGCGAACATCTTTGATAATCACATTTAGACATTCAAAAGCAATAGTACTCACAATACCTTTTTGCACTCGTGGTGGTGTTAATTTGAAATTCTCAGGTGCATTCGAAAGCAACGACCTTAATCTCAGCATTACGATTGCACATCAATGCAATAGTTCAAGAAAGTTTCCTTCATTGTTTGAATCTTCTGATTCATCATGTCCATAAAATGCCACCCTGTTTCATAGAAGAAACCGAACACAATCAATTGAATTATTCAATCAAATGATAATCTGTTTGAACTTAATACAATTGCTTACTGAGATAAGATCAAATACTTTGTTCTTGATTCTTGAATTAGTTGACCCAAGCCTAACTTGTACACTACTTGAGCCCAAACGTGTTTTCTAATATATTTTTTCTTTTTCTAATTTGAGAATCCATCATTGACAAATGAACCATCACTCAAATTGAAAAGATAGCAGTAAAAGAAAAAAACTACATCTTTTACTATACTGTATTCCAACCAACTAGGATACTCATTATACCATAAAACACAAAATCGTCTATCTTTGTTACCCATTTTTTGTGGGTGAAAATGTAAGATTGCGAGGCAAACAAGGATCCCTTTGCACATATTCCCTTCGAATCATGTCTCAAACATTAATATCATAATTCAGTATTGGAAATCTCAATCTAGGATTTGAGGGAAGCTGTGCAACATCAACATCCCCAACATCTCCATCATCAATATCAACATCATTTCCATCCATTTTCTTTCGAACATCCCCTTCATTGATATTTTGCTCATTGTAAGAAAGCGTAGATTTATGTTTAAAGTATTTGTCCATAACTGTTACAAACAAACAATCAACCACTTTAGAAATCCTCAAATCAGTTTCTTATTCTCGTAAGTCATACCAACCAAATTTCAAACATAAAATCACAAAGTTTCAATCTTCCCTAAACAGTTTACATATAAATCAGAAATTCCTAAATCAGAAATCTCTAAATTCCTAAATTAGAAATCCCTAAATGCCTAAATCAGAAAACACTAAATCAAAAATCATAAAACTGGAAGAAATTAACTACAACTACGTACATTGAAACTAGAAGAAAATGACAGAAATCAAATGACAATGTGACACACCCTCAAGAAGAAGGCAGTTGCTGGAGCTTGGAAGTTAGAGAGACGGGTAGACGGCAAACCACAAACAACGACTTCATAGAGGCACAGACCACAGTACAGCCATTGACACTCGCAGTGCAAATGGCCACGAGCAACTTTGGAGACGCAAAGTAATGAACAGTGAAGTGGGAAATAGCGAACATGTAAAGTGGTAGAGGAGGGGGAGAGAGATATATATAGAGATAGAGATAGAGAGAGAAGCAGCGTGAATTGATTTTCAAAAGGTGGGAGAGAGTGAGCAAGCGAACTGCATATCTATGTTTTGAAGTTTGACTTTCTTATTTAAAAACAATATGTTTTCAAAATCCACGGGGTCACCCCTGGAAACTTGCATTATCACTCGTCTTGTAATCTCGTAAATCAAGACATATTTTATAAGTCAACAGTTTTCAAGTAACAAAATTTATTGTACTTGTATCTCCGATGAGTTAAAGGTCAAAAAATTATAAAATTAAACTTTTGGTCGGTCAATATAAGTGTATGCGAGTTTCCGCATCAAATTGCATGATTTTTGCAATACTCATTACTTGTCATTTAATGTATTGTTACTCAAAATTGTTAGAAAAAAATTATCTCATCCAATTAGCATACTTGTATTCGTAATAAAAATATTCTAATTCGATGTTTATATGATTAGTTTATGGGGATCCAAATTGTAGGATATGTTACTGAAAGAATTAGTTGAACTCTTTAACATAAATTTTGGGTCAAGAATTTTTACTTTAAACGATGAATTTCAATATTTTTGTGTGGTAGAATCACTAATACAAATGAAAGAATTAGCAGAATTCTTTAACATAAATTTCAGGTTGAGAATTCTTACTTTAAATGATGAATTTCAAGATCTTCTTTTTAGTTGAATCACCTTATATTCCAAACTCCAAAATCTAAATTTTTTTGAAAATTTTTTCTAATGATCCCAATCTCTTTCACAATGAAATCAGATTATTATCCACAATTTAAGTACCTAATTTTATGAGTTTTCATGCCAGAAATAAGGTTCTTGGGACTTTTCAATTTTTTTGGTATTTTCCATACAAATTTCATCATATTTCTTGCCCTCTCTTTTCTCTCACTGTTGCAATGATTAGGGGTTGCAGTGGTATAAAAGTCATTCATAAATACTACTATATTTAGAACACTTAATCTTAAATGACTATTTACACAATATTTATCTCATTGAAACATTACGTGGCAAAAATTCAATGGGACAAAAATGCCAACAAATGAAAAACTAGTAAACATAATTTGGAGTAATAAAATAATACCTCGTTAAAACTTTATCAAGAAAATCCAGTGGGACAAAATTTGATCGAAATAAAAAGAGTACAGTTATACCCTTGATTTCAATTCTTGTATGAAGCGATCCATGTCTTATATGTCACTATTTTCAATATTGATATCTTGTACGTCAATGTTTTCAAATAACATCATCTTCATACGAGATATTTATCAATCTTTGATGACTGTAATAACATGATGATTTGGAAAATAACTCTAGTTGATTTTTTCATAAGTCATGTATATTTTGAGGGTAAATGTCTTATAAGTTAAGGACATTTATTATACAAAAAATATGACTCGTTAAAACTTTATTAGGTTTAAATTCCAAATTCCAAATCACTTCATCCAATCCTTTTGATATCTTGTGGGTCAGGTCACCTCATACGGACGATCTACGACCCATATTATCCAACAGTTACTGTCTTATACTTGGTGAAATTGTAGCGAGACAGACCTCCGTGTTCTCCTTGACAAGTTGTGTTTCGGCTACTCCGATTAATGAATGCTACTTGCAAAATGAGGTCGGGACTTTCTCCCCCTTGTACCTCCAACGTGAGAATCAGTAGTTGGTTTAAAGAAGTAAAAATAGAGTATAATTGGAATTCAAATAGCTCGGGTTTCAAGACGTATACCTTTCTCACCTTGGGGATATTTATAAGCACATGATAAAACGCCCCCATTCTACGATTAATCGTGCCACGTGTCCCACGTAAACCTTCCCACTTCCCCCACATTCTAACGAGGTGATCCCCACTCCTTAAGCGGTTGGTTGTGCCCATGTTTTCTGTTGGGTGGTTTCCGTCCAACTCATTGTCATTTGTATGGTTAAGTGTAACATTGGCCTCATGGTGGTAAACGGCCTATGTGAACGTAGAGGGCCTCATGGGGATCGACGACCTCATAGTGGTAGATGACCTATGTGAACGTAGAAGGCCTCATGGAGGGGTCGGCGGCCTCATAGTGGTAGACGACCTATGATGTGGTGCTCTACATGGGGTGCATATCAAGTAGCCCTTACCTCAATGGATATCGTGGATAATTATTAATACCATCTTATATCACTAGTCCCTCTACCTCTTGTCGATGACTGTTGATAAGGGATAGCCTCTTCACGTTGGTTAATTAATTTTTTTTATTAATGTGTGTCGACATTTGACATAAACGGGTCGATCAGTCCAATTGAAGTAGAGTGACAAAGTACTATACAAGTGGCACCCCATAATTGAGTTTTAGTTTTGGATGGCAATTTTCCCCCAAAAAAATTCAAATTCCACCTCTATTTAAAGAGGTGGGTACTTTACTTTTACCCCCACTTTGCAAAAATCTGTCCTCCATCTAACTTTCAAGGTAATTCTTTCATCTCCTCTTTCTAGTTTTTTCTTCATTTCTTGTCATTTTGGTTTTCTTCCTCTATCATGTATAAAACTTTAATAGCTTCTTCATCCGACTAGAATGATGGTGAGGGAGTGTGTAAATCGACTGACCATCGTCGGATCGGTCGGTCGAGGCCAACACTGGCCTCATCGGTTGACGAAAGTCGACCGATGAGGCCTGTCAACCAGCTTGGGGCCACGCCGACATTCCTGCTCGAGATGTTCAAATTTCAATGACTCCGATAGTCCATTCCATTCGATTGAGTTTCATACCTTCCAACCAAGTTCTCCCAAAAGACACATTGGTTCGACCAAGTCCTTAAATCAAAATATAGAGATAGAGCAAGATGCCATAGGCGAGGAGGTGATTTTTGAGATTCCAAAATGTTATAGTCTTTATAATTCCCCATCCAAATTGGAGAAGTCACTAAGAAAATATGAGCATGTGGATCACTATGTGTATAGAGCCCCTAGGCACAAAGAAAGGCTTCCCGGGTCCGACCCCATGAGGTCGCTGTATATAAAGATATTATGGACGATGATTTTCCCCATACATCCTTTCTTCATCTCGTTATTTAATGAGTTTCACCTCACTCCTAGCCAAATTAATCCCAATGCATGGAGAGAAGCACTATATTTCTTATATGTTTGCCTTAGCAAGAAAATTCCACTCTCAATGGACCTCTTTAGGTGCATTTTCGAGATGCATGAGCTAGCCCAATACAATGCCTTCGTCTACTTTATCCCTAGGGTCTCGTTGTGCTTTCCCAAGTTTAGAAATTCCAACAGCGGGTAGAAATCTCGATTCTTCTTTGTACGACCTGATAAGGACCAATTTCCTTTCAATACCCATTGGAGATATCTCTTAATTTGCCTCTTCAATAGTGAAGTCGAGATCACACCTCTTCTAAAGGTGCAAATTCAACAATTGACTAAAATTCGATCCCTTGCGCCCAACCTAGGGTCAGTTCTGACAATGAGGAATATGTTACTATTGGGATCAATCGTCCTACCGGTATGTCCTTTTACTTTGCTTATATTTTTATATATGTGAATATCTTTGACTTGTCTTTATTTGTTGGGCTTGATTAACTCGACTTCTTGCGCACAGATATGAATTTTGATCCAGACGAGGCGTTGAAGTCCATGCCCAAGCCAGAGAGCGATAAGGGATTTGTCCCTACTGATGGTAAGTTCCGGCATGTTTCGCTTTTAGTTTTACTTTTGTGCACCTCTTGACTCGTTATTTTGTAAGCATGATAGACTCTACCTTGTGTGTACATGGATATAGTTCAATTTAGAAGAAACCATGGACTCCTTGACAGAATGCAGTTGCGAGAGCGATGATGATCCACCTTCCGTTTCATTGGAAAGAAAAAAGACCAATGATGGGGGAGCACTGCGTCGTCCCATCGATGAGGCATCTCAACCTTTGGATGAGCCTGTTGAAGCTATCCCACCACCCAAGGTAAGAGGGGACAGCTCGAGTTGTGTCGTGATCGAGCACTAGGGTTCTCCTATTCTAGATGAGGGCAATCAGATCCTTGGTTACGCCTAGACATGCCCATGCAATTATCGAGTGAAGTGCTAGCGACATTGCGAGAGTTCTAGCAGTCCACACTCAGAAGGTAGATTTTCTATCATCCTTCTTTGTTTTTGTTTGTCTATTCTTTTGTACATTCTCCATAGTTATTTGATCTCTTATTTTCTTTAGGTTGTGTATCTTCAGGCCGGGCTCGTCGAGTCCAGCCGTCACCAGTCATCGGAGTTGCAGGCCCTTGCAGAAGAAAAGAAAAAGGAGTCTCACCAGTACAAGAAGAAAATCTCTTCTTTGAATAACTCTCTCGAACCTTCAAAAGCCTGTGCTCGCGAACAAGAGACGAATATAGATAACCTGCTCTCTATTTTGGTTCGGGCTCTCGAAGAAGCGGTGGAGAAATGTAGAGCCTCACCTGAGTATGCTAAGGACCTGGAGGCATCTATGGAGCGGTACAAGTCATCATTTGATTTTGCTGCCTTGCATTCTTACGGGAGGAAGGCGATGGCGGCGTCCATCAAACTGACCAATGAGTGGATATCTACTGAGTACCTTACTATCGATCCTTCAGGCTTTGATAGATTTCTGGCGCAACACAAAGGAAAGGAAGCCGAAGCCCCTCAATCCAAGACGTTTGGACGCATATCACGAGGCGAGAGTGAATGGACTTTTCATTCGGGTTGACATGACCTTTTGTTGTAGGCCTTTTAGTTCTTTCTACTATTATTAGATTTTTATCATTCGTCTGTTTAGTGTTTTCTCCTGGCTCGAGATGTGGACAATTTTACTACATTTTGAGTATGAATGCTTGCTCATTGAATATCATTATAGTTTTGCCTTTTTTTTTATCTAGCTGTAGTATTGGTGTCATTTGCCAACGTATGAGAGTTTATTTGCCTATCTTTATTGAACATCATTATATGTCAAACAATCTTGGGTTGTTGAATGCAGGGTCCGATGATTTTAAGCTCGCTTTTCACCACCGCCCTTAAAGCGATTTTGAGCTAGCCAATTTCTTGGCTTTGTTGCTCATCGCTATATGTTGAGGGATGTTGAATTCAGGGTTTGGTGATTTTGAGCTTAAACCATTTTAGGTTTTGAAAACTCACCACTAGCCCTTAGAGGGATTTTGAGCTAGCCAATTTCTGGCTTTGTTGCTCACAATTATGTGTCGAGTAATGTTGAATGTAAGGTCTAGTGATTTTGAGCTTTAACCATTTTAGGATTTGAAAACTCACCACCAGTCCTTAGAGAGATTTTGAGCTAGCCAATTGCTTGACTTTGTTGCTCACCCCTATGTGTCGAGCGATGTTGAATGTATGGTCTAGTGATTTTGAGCTTTAAGAATTTTAGGTTTTGAGAACTCACCACCAGCCTTTAGAGTGATTTCGAGCTAGTCAATTTCTTGACTTTGTTCCTCACTGCTATGTGTCGAGCAATCTTTGAGACAGTAAGGGAGATTTGTAGTCTTCGTTTCAATAAAACACAAATCAAGATCTTGCAATAGCATTTAATCTGCCAAGATTTGGGGACTCAGTAGGCATACTGGGACGTCCCAGCTAGGCTGGCCCTTCCTTAGCGCCCTCATCATCTGCCCCAACGGCCCAACCTAGGCTTCTCATTGAATAATTTCAATAAAGAATGCCTATTGCAGGCATTACATCACGAACATCCTATCTACTATATTTACAAGAAATAATTACATTAGAAATGAAAAATGAAAACTCCCTAACTATATTTATAGGAAAGCATCATGCGACTCGAAATTCCCGCACGCTGATCTACTGATAATACTTCTTGAGATGCTCAATGTTCTACGGCCTGCCTAGTCGTTTTCCTTTCAAGTCCTTTAGGCTGTAAGCTCACTTTCCAAGGTTTCGGATCACCTCATATGGTCCTTCCCAATTCAGCCCGAGCTTAGACGGAGGCTGACCCACTGCTGCTGCTTCCTTTAGTACGAATCAATTGACTGAAAAACTCTTGGTTTTACCCTATGATTGAAGCACCCATCAGCCATCCATTTATAGGCTGTCATCCTTATAGCTACTTTCTCTCTCACCCCATTTAGTAGGTCGAGCTCCACGTTGGTGGTCGAAACGTCAAGCTGCTTGCCTTTCATCCTACCAGTCTCATTTAGGACTTCTACTGGGACAACAACCACCATCCTGAAGGATAACTTGAAAGGTGTTTTTCCTGTGGGTTCTCATGGGGTCGTGTGATACGCCCACAACACATTAGGTAACCCGTCTACCCAAAGCCCATTTTCCTTCTCCAATCTTGTTTTGAGATCCCACAAGATTGCTCGATTTGTTACCTCCGCATGCCCATTAGGCTGGGGGTGAGCAATGAAAGTGAGTCTGTGATCTATGTGATAACTTGAACAAAAATCTTTGAAGCTATGGTTGTTAAACTGCCTGCCATTGTCGGTGATAAGGACTCTCAGTATGCCAAATCTGCATATAATGTTCTTCCAAATAAAGCTCTGTACTTTTGTTGTTGTAATAGTAGCCAAAGGCTCCGCTTCAATCCATTTTGTAAAATAGTCAATAGCCACCAACAAGAACTTTCTTTGCCCCTTGGCCACAAGCAAAGGCCCAAGAATATCCATTCCCCACTGAAAGAAAGGGCTTACTCCAAAAATGGGTGACTGCTGCTCGGTGGGAACATGAATCAAATTTCCATGACGCTAAGATGCATCGCACTATCTCACCAACTCCTTGGCATCCTCCTTCATCTTAGGCCAATGGTATCCCTGTCGTAGAGCTTTGAAGGCAAAGGTGGTTGGCCCTTGGTAATTGCCACAAATCCGGTTGTAAGGGGCAATCAGGCAGAGTTGTAAGCTCTGTGATAAAATCTGCCAACGCTTGCGTCTTGATGGCCGTTCTTGGCCTAAACTCAATGTCAAATTCGTTCAAATCGATTGCCCACTTCAACATCTTCCCCGACATCTCAGGTCGATGCAAAATTTGCTTGATGGGTTGAATGATCATGACCTGTACAGTGTAAGACTGAAAATATGGCCTTAACTTTCTGACTGCTACAATTAATGGTAATACTAACTGCTCTATGATGCTATAGCGAGTTTTTGCACCCCTCAATACCTGACTGACATAGTAAACAGACTTCTGCACCTTTGAAAATTCCTTCACCAGTACTGTACTGACAGTATGCTTTGATACTTTTAAGTATAAACACAGTACATCCCCTGCACATGGCCTAGTTAAGATCGGTGGTTGCTGCAATGACTGTTTCAAGGATTCAAGTGACTCTTCAGACTCCTTGATCCATTCAAAGTTGGTAGAGCCCCCAATCGCCTTGAAGAAATGGTAGCACTTATTTTCTGCTCGACTCATGAAGCGATTCAACGCTGCTACCTGGCCCGTCAGCCATTGGACATCTTTCCTATTTTCAGGGTTCTTCATCTCTAGAATGGCTCGAATTTTATCCAAATTTGCTTCGATGCCTTGTTGTGTTATCATAAAGCCCAAGAACTTACCGCCCGCTGTTCCGAAAACACACCTTTTCGAATTGAACTTCAGTCTATTTTGTCGGGCAATGTCGAACACTTTCTTTAGGTCACTAACATGGTCATTGGCCTTCAAACTCTTGATGACCATATCATCTACAGACGCTTTAATGACATTCCCAAGTAGGACTCTGAAGACCTTATTCACCATTATCTAATAATTGCTTAGGCATTTTTCAAATCGAACGGCATGGCCGTATAACAGTAGGTCCCAGTATCAATTATGAAGGAGGTTTTCTCCTGGTCCGACTTTGCTATGGAGATATGATGATACCCATAAAATGCATCCAGAAAACTTAATCGTTCGTGACCTGATGTGGCATCCACCAAGTAGAGGGTACAAGTCTTTCGAACACACCTTGTTGAGTTCGGTGTAGTCTACACACATATACCATTTTCCATTCGATTTTTCACCACGACAACATGCCAACCACTCTGGATATTGTACCTCTCTAATGAACCCTGCATACAGTACCTTATCGACCTTGACCTTCGCCGTAGCTTGCCGCTCCGGGGCGAGATTTCTTTTCTTCTGGTTAATCGGCTTAGCGCCCGGTAGAACACCAAGGCGAAGTTGTGCAACAGATGGATCAATCCCTTGTATATCACTTGGACACCACGCAAAAATGTCAAAATTGCTAGACAGACACTTCGCCAATTCTTCTTTTTCCTCTGGCCCCAGGTCTACTCCTATGCTAAACTCACGCCCTCCTGCTACCAAATTTTTTTTCCGTAGTATCCAGGGGCTCAATTCGCCCCCTTAGAGGCTCAAAATCCAACATCATCATTGGTGGTGATCCCTTCGTTCTGTATACTATCAACATAATACTTCCTCGAGAACTGTTGATCACTCATCGCACACCCCACACCACGAATGGTTGGGAATTTCATTACTTGGTGGTAAGTGGATGGAATAGCCCCAGTAGCATTTAGCAGGGGTCGACCGTAGATTGCATTATACGACTGGGAGTCTTGACAACCAAAAAGTTCGTCAAAATTACCATCTTTGCAGGATAAGTACCCAGTGTCACTAGTAATTCCGTGACTCTCTCCGGTATAACAGTAACTCCTCTGAATCCTAGGAAGGGTGGACTATTTTCAACTTTTCCAATGAAATTTTCAATCCCACAAATGCTTCCTAAGTGAGAATGTTCCCTGCCCTACCGCCATTAACTAACACCCTTTTGACATCGTAGTCAGCTATGTCGCCGACTTTCACTAAGACATCATCATGGGGGGTCACCATACCTATTACATATTCCTTGGCAAAAGTGATACTTTGATTGAACCTAGCCTTTTCTGAATGGAGTGGACCCTGACTGTGCTTCATAGCTCTTTCTAGCAGAGTTCGCGTCCCCCCGCTACGATCCCTCCAATAATCACATTTATGACACCGGCCCTGGGCTGTGATCGGTCATCAACCTTCTGCTAGCCTCGATCATTTATCGTGTATTTAGTCAAAAAACCTCGCTTCAAGAGGTGCTCGATTTTCTATTTCAAATGGATGCATTCTTCCGTATCGTGCCCATGATCTTTATGGAAAAGGCAATATTTGCTCTTATCCATCTTGCTAGCTGATGCTGCCATCGGTATTGACCAGTCAAGCTCTTTTATATCCCTAATCTCTATCGATATCTTTTCCCGCAGAGTATTTAAAGGGGTGAAGGCATTGACCTCTTCTCGCCTCTGTCTGATGGATCGATCTGGAACGTATCCCTTGCTCATGCGCTCATTTCTCAACTTGCCTTTATCAATAAGTTTTCACTCATCACCTGACTTTCGCTTGTGACTTTCTGTCTCCCATCCCTTTCTAAGATTTTTCGTGACCTTCTATGCTTCATCTCATCAATGTACTTGTCACCCTTTTTCAGCAAGTCATGCATCGATTCTGGACGATTTTTGTATAGTGACATCTTAAAAGCCCGGTTCCGTGTCCCATTCATTAACGCTATTACCATTGCAGACATTTGAAGGTGTCTTATACCAAGTGTTTCCCGACTGAACCTAACTAAGTACCCCTGTAAAGATTCATCTTTCTCTTGCATAACCTGCATCAATCTAATAGCAGTCTTCCATTTCCTTTTACTACTATGCTACAAAATTCCTGGAAAGCTTAGCAAAAGTTTTTATAGACCTGGTTACCAAGGTGGTCACCCAGTCTCTAGCATTTCTCCTGAGTGTCGGGCGAAAGGACCCATACATCACTATGTCTAGAGCTCCATAGAGCCTCATTAAATCAATGAAGGTCCGCAAGTGGTTAATCGGATCAGTGACTCCATCGTATGCTTCTATAATTGGCTGTGTGAAGCCTTTCGGTAAAGGAATAGCCATAATTTTGGGTGCAAAATGACCTTCTTCTAAAACTATTTGCATGCGTCTGTCCTTCCTCTTGGTTAGTGCGTCGTTTATCTTCTGGGTCATCATCTACTTCATCTTCATTTCCAAGTCTATTATGGGTCGGGAAATCTGCGGAACTACAAACCCTACATTCTCCATGTCTCCTACTGCTGGTTGAGTAACAGGCGAGATAACTGTTTACGCCACCTGGGGTGGTTGCTCGTATACGGCCTCCGACGAGCTCTGTGGTAGGGCAGCAACTTTCTACGTTTAAGTCTGCAAGAGGGCCATCATGGCTGCCAATTATGTTTCCAGGGCACTAAATTGACTCTGCGTTACGTACTGTGATGGTGGTGGCGATGGCGGGTCATAATCCCTTGCAACAGACTCCGACTTTGTCTCTGCCGTATTCCAAACCATACACGTTTTACTCATAGTCCATCTCCTTGACATAGTTTTTTTGTTCAGTGGATTCCCACAGATAGTGCCAATAAAATTGTAGCGAGATAGACCTCTGTATTCTCCTTGACGAGTTGGGTGTTCCGGCTACTGCGATTAATGAATGCTACCTGCAAAATGAGGTCGGGGCTTTCTCCCCGTTGTACCTCCTACGTAAGAATCAGTAGTCGATTTAAGGAAGTAGAAAGAGAGTACAATTGGAATTTGATAGGAATGTAAAATA
>CAIGRM010135335.1:0-19625 GCA_903798335.1 Fraxinus albicans | reverse complement strand
GAGCGGGCTCGGCTCGTCTAGTCCATGAGCCCGCTCGGCTCGTGCTCGGGCTCGTTTTTTTACGAGCCCGAGCGGCTCGTGGGCGTGAACAGTACGAGCCGAGCGGGCGAGCTGACGAGCCGCTCGGCTCATTTGACACCACTATGCGGGCATGAGGGCTCCTGAAATCTCGCACGTGTGGGTGAGTGGATGGACAACGAAGCACAATGACAAAGCCCTCGACTCGCCCGTTCGGCTCATTTGACACCACTATGCGGGCATGAGGGCTCCTGAAATCTCGCGCGTGTGGGTGAGTGGATGGACAACGAAGAACAATGACAAAGCCCTTGTGCCTCTGAAAAACACGTGTCCAGTTATTCGTCGGCAAGCTGGCAGAAGGTTCCTGACAGACAGCGGTTGTACAACAATTCAGGTGCACCGCACTACATCACGTTCCCTACGCCCTCCAATCTCTTCGGGGAAATTTTTCCTTTTAACAAGGAAAAAAAAGAAAGGAACATTTACATCCATTCATTTTTCAATCACAATTCACAATCAAATCAGAGATCATCTCTCTTTCTATCTCTAAAACAAAATCCAAGGTAACTAATGTACTTTCAGTATATTACTGTATATATCTGTTTGTTTATAAGAGCTCATTGGACTTCGGTTTTTTCTTCTGCTTAGGCGATCTGAAGTTGAGGCGAGATTGTTCAGAGTTAAGGAAAAGCTTGGAGAAAATTATGGCGTTCCAAAGATTTTCTAGAGCTTTCCGTGAGAATTCATCGCTTACTAAAATGTTGATTGTTTTCACCGTCAGGTACTTATTTCTCTGTTTTATATTTTGTGCTTTTGGATTTTCTTAGTGTAAAAACTGTTGCTTGGATTGGAATTTTTGGTCTATGTTTTATGCTTCTCGGCTAGTTTCAGTTTTGGAATAAGGTTAGCGCGATTGAGTCTGTTTAACTGATCAATAATTTAATCTTGTTTATTGCTGTTGAGGTGTTTGTTTCATGCGATCAATACAGAGTTAGAATGTGTTTCAAGTAATTATGGTTTGATTACTAGGAAGTAGACTTAAAGAACTTCGATCCACGGGCTAAGGATTATATGTTATTGCTGCTGAAAATTAAATACACCGAACGACCGGATCCACAGAAAATTTAATCTGACTGACACTGTTTGATCTCCTCATGTCATTATTTGAATTGCGCTAATGATTTGATTTGATCTGATCTGGACGGATACTCACGATTCACTGACTTAAGGATGAGATTCATGCTCCCTCAATGAACGTATCTTGTGTCAACTTAGGCAGGTTCTAGGTAGATTTTGTTGTGATGGTGAAATCCTGTATGTTTTCACTGATACCATTGGAACAAAAATCAATTTGCAGAAGGGTTAGAAGCTGAAAGTGAATTTGTTCTACATCTCATTTTGATGCTTTTTCAGCATCATGATTTAGTATATACTCCCACCGTATTATTTGGTCTTGATGAAATAGCTGCACTTCTCCTCTGCATAGCCCGTTCACTGGTTTGTAATTGTACGATTACAGTTATTTATGCTCGTTGCAATTTTTAGTTTGGTCTTTAGTATCAGGTTAAAAGGATAACGAGAAAGCAATAGAAAGAAATGAATGCTTTAGCTCTTTTGATGGCAATCTAACTTCTCTTTTTAAAATTACCAATCAAAGAAAGTATTCACTCAGTATGCCAAACTTTACATGAAACAACATTGTTTTAGTTCTTAGTATAAATTTGACATGATGACTTTATTTATTTCAAATGTTTTATATGTGATTGGCAGTGGTGGTGGACTTGTAGTGTATTCCGAGGCTAAACCTGATAATGGCATGAATGCCATTTCTTCAACTGAGGCTAAACCTCATAATGGTAATGTCATTCCTTCATCTGAGACTGATGGCAAGAAAAAGAGGGTGGTGGTACTTGGAACTGGTTGGGCAGGAACAAGTTTCTTGAAGAACATAAAAAATTCCTCATACGACATCCAGGTCATATCACCACGTAACTATTTTGCATTCACACCATTGTTGCCAAGTGTCACCTGTGGTACAGTGGAACCTCGCAGCATTGTTGAACCTATTCGTAACATTGTCAGAAAGGTAATTGTAGTGAATAATTGTAATCAAAATATTCTATCAGGTTCCTTCAAAATACTATTTTTGCCTTCGTGCTTGAAATCATTGTACATTTAAGTTCCTTCCAAGCTGCTTTGAATTTGCTAAACAATCAAATGCATTCTGATGCTGACATTTCCTTATTCTATTCAGTGTCTATTTTCTTTGAACATATTAAGGGCGTGTTCGGTAGGGATTAAAATTGAAAAACTAGCCGTTATTGTTAACTTTTATTAGACGAGTGGGACCCAATAACGGCTATATTTTCAATTTTAATTGGATTTTAAGTTTTGCCAAACGTGCTCTAAATTATTAAACACAAGATATGATGTGTTGTTCAAATTTGTTCTGGGTACCCAAGAAATGCATAGAGCTTGAATGGATCCCCATTTCTAGAATGAGTTTTGCTGATGGTTTAAAGAGACTTTGTGCTGTAGCATAATCATTAAGCATTTTATAGCATGTTATTAAAGCACTTCCTCAGCAGCTAAATGTTTTCTCACTCGGCAGAAAAATGTAGATGTTCATTACTGGGAAGCAGAATGTTTCAAGATTGATCGGGATAATAAGAAAGTTTATTGTCGGTCTAACTTGACCACCAATCTGGATGGGGAAGAAGAATTTGTCGTGGACTATGACTACCTTGTGATTACCGTTGGAGCTCGTGCAAATACCTTCAACATTCCTGGAGTGGCGGAAAATTGCCATTTCTTGAAGGTAATATCTGGTGGCTTGTTTGATTTGCTATGCAATCAGTCTGTTTCATTATGTTCCTCAAGGCTTTAATTTAATTTCCCCATAAAAATAGAAAGAATTAGTCTCCCCTTTCACAGTTGAGTAATAAAACAATGTGAGTAATGTTTCCTTAACCATGAAGCCAGACCTGAACCCTATTTGAACTGTGTTAATGCTTAAAATCTCACCCTTTACGCTTGCCTGTATAAATGTTTTTGTACATTGGGCCTCTTCACTGCACATTGATTCATGGAACTGCTCTTCCTGCAGGAAATAGAAGATGCTCAGAGGATTCGTAGGACAGTTATTGACTGTTTTGAGAGGGCTAGCTTACCTAGCCTTACTGATGAAGAGAGAAAGAAAATTCTTCATTTTGTTGTTATTGGTGGAGGTCCAACAGGTGTGGAGTTTGCAGCAGAGCTTCATGATTATGTGAGTGAAGATCTAGTCAAATTATACCCCAAGGCTAAAGATTTTGTTAAGATAACACTTCTGGAGGCAACAGATCATATTTTGAACATGTAAGACCACTCTTAGTTAAACTACATTTCTTGAATCACTATACCTCAAATGAAATATTAGAATAGGAGTTGTAGTTCAACTCCATTGCGTTGGATACAAAGTTTAGGCTGTTTAGCCTTTATAATGATACGTCAGAATCTTAATTGCTGGTGATAGGATTCAAGAACGGTAGCCAAAAGTTTGCTTAAATGATATCCAAAACATTGAACATAGAGATCGAAAATTTGACACAATTCTCTCTTTCTCAATTTTCCAGTGCTGCAGAAATGGTTTTAAACTTCCTCCGACATGAGTTGTTCTATTTTAACTGACAGAAGGAAGAAAAGAATTCTTTACTTCGCACAATATACGAACTGCATGATATGCATAATGTTTTCTAGAAAGTAGTTATATGCTTCAGTCTAATTTAGTAAGACGTCACAAATATGAGGAGTAGCATCTATAATCTAAATATAGGATCATTGCATGCAGTAATGATTGTACTTCTTTTATGACATTATATTGCACAAACTTGAGTAGCTTTGTGGTACCACACAATTAGTTCGGGTTTGTTGAGTTTGGTCCTACTGATTATCCAGATTTAAGCTCTCGCTTTCCCATGTCATGAGACATGTATTATCATATACGCATAAGCCAGTATATAGGCAAGGGAAAATATTAGTTTTAAGATCAATAAGAAATTTTAAATTGAAAGATGAAGTATCACATTTTGAGGGCTTCCTTTTCCTTACGTTCTCAGCAAGTTGCTTGTATGCAGGTTTGACAAAAGAATTACGGCTTTTGGGGAAGAAAAATTTCAAAGAGATGGTATTGATGTGAAAACAGGGGCGATGGTTGTGAAAGTATCAGATAAAGAAATTTCCACTAAAGAAGTTAAGAATGGGGGGAATATATATTCGATGCCATATGGCATGGCTGTTTGGTCAACGGGTATTGGAACTCGTCCTGTTATAATGAATTTCATGAAGCAAATTGGTCAGGTAATATCTCAGACGCATATTAACTTGCTATTAAGTTTTGACTTTGTTGTCAATCTGTTTTGATTTCTTATTTTGCTCGATGTTGAATATCCATTTTTGTGCCCAGCCTAACAGACGCGCATTAGCAACTGATGAATGGCTACGAGTAGAAGGATGTGACAACATCTATGCACTTGGAGATTGTGCCACAATCAATCAGCGCAAAGTCGTGGTATCTGTTCATTCTCTCTCTCTCAGCCTACTTTTTCCGTACTGTTTGTTTATGATCAACGGAATACATCGAATTCTGTAGTACTGCCATATTATATTGCATCTTGGACAATCTACTGTAGCATTTTGTGCCTATTTACATCTTCATTTCATAGGATTTCAAAGTAGTTGTTTGGATGTGTTGGTGCACATTACCTTGATTACATTGTTAAGTAAAAGATTGATGTTTGGAACCTTTTCTTCTCATGTCCTTTAGGCAACCAAAAGAGAGATTGTATAGACTTTCATTTTGTGTTCCATGATGCATTCTATTAATCTGCCTTCACCCCTCAACTATTTATCTTTTCAGGAGGATATATGTGCCATATTTCGTAAAGCAGATAAAGACAACTCTGGAACACTTACGGTTGAAGAATTTCAAGAAGTCCTTGATGACATATGTGAAAGATACCCCCAAATGGGCCTCTACTTAAAAGAAAAACAGATGTATAGTTTGGTTGATCTGTTGAAAGATTCAAAAGGGGATGATGTAAAATCCGTTGAAGTAAATCTTGAAGAGTTCACATTAGCTCTTTCCCAGGTAGATTCTCAGATGAAGAATCTTCCCGCAACTGCTCAGGTTAGTATTAGAATATGTATAATCGGTGGATTTGAATATCTTTGTATTCCCCAGAGATTTTCTGTGAAACAGCATTTATGTGCTTTATTGTTGTCATTCCAGGTTGCAGCACAGCAAGGTTCCTACCTTGCTGATTGTTTCAACCGCATGGAGAAGTGTGAAAAAAATCCAGAAGGTCCTCTTCGGTTCAGGGGAGAAGGACGTCATCGTTTCCGCCCCTTCAGGTACAAGTTAAATTTTGTTCTTGAAAGCTTTCTGCTCTCTCTTTGTTCCATGGTCGGTTTTCTCCATGAAAATGAACATGCACTCTGGATTGGTACCCAGTCTCCAGAGTAGCTTTCAATATAATCTCCAGTTTATATGATAATCACTATCAAAGCAAAATGAACAACATAGATGATACTGAAGAAAAATATAAAAGCTCCTATTCCATCAGTACTTTTGCTGCTGCCACCTGGTGGATATCTTGCCGTGTTCTAATTCTGTGATGATGTTCAAGGTACAAGCATTTTGGACAATTTGCTCCTTTGGGAGGGGAGCAGACAGCTGCCCAACTTCCAGGAGATTTTGTTTCAATTGGCTACAGCTCCCAATGGCTTTGGTATTCTGTATATGCTAGGTGAGGTTTCTACTTTTCTTCATTGGAAACTTAGGATTAACTTGTAAATAAATAAATTGAAAAATGTATATATCATTAGGCTGCAATAGATTAGTTACTATACACAATTAACTTTCCGTTTTGGATAAAAAGTTTGTTAATTACTGGGCTTTATTATCCAGTAAGCTAGTCAGTTGGCGAACAAGAGCATTGGTGATATCAGACTGGGGAAGGCGTTTCATCTTCGGGAGAGACTCCAGCGGCATTTAAGAGAGTGAACAGGATTTAGATATATCAGTAAGCATCATGAGCCTTGTGTTTGTTTTAACCCAAGGCACATGTTCTTTTGGAGTTTCGTCATTTGACAATCAGGACAGTTTTTGCTGTATTCACTTGTTTATTCATCCTTTTTTATATATCTGGCCGAGAAAATGTACTTGACAACACGATACCAAGTTTTGCAGCTAGATGTGAAGTTATGACAGAAAATATTCAGTCTGGGCCCTTTTCTTGTATTCGAATAAAGATAATGCTCTATAATTTCTTACTTGTTCATGTTGAATTTTCATTTTCTTCTATTGTTTATTTATTTATTTATTTTACCTCTGGCCAATATATCAGTGCAAGAACATGGATGCTTTAATTTTGGTTTGAGACTGAGTTACAGTTGAGCAAAGAAATCCTTGTTTTCCTATATGATATTTGTGTATTTGATGGGCTTGAATAGTGTTGAAGACACAAGTTCAGGTTCTCTGTCTTCAATTTCTGACCATTCTTTTTGGTTTCATGGGGGTTCGTCTAGATCATATCATAGAAGGAAAAAGAAGGAAAATAGAAAACGAGTGGAATCTATTTTTTTCACGTGTTTTCTGCTCCATCAAAACTAAAGTCGGAGATAAAAGTTTCTTGCTAATTATCCTGTCTTGTGCAAACCTTACTAACTGGCCAGTTAAAAGTTCTCCCAGATACAAACATTTGGTTCCATCTTGAAGGTTTAAACCCAACCACAAAGATGGAAAGTACTGATTTGTACACATGTTGTCAATGAGAATATATTCCATTGCATATATTGATCTCTCTCTCACGTTAATGAAATAACAAGTCTATCAAAAGCCTTCACCTTAACCATTGGAATTCATCAGAGAGTCCAGTTTTAGGTTCTTAAGAAACACGCTGTTATTAATCTCTCCTCTGTCTCATGGAAGCGAAACAGGAAAAGAGTAATGTTATGAGTTGCATCGGAGATGAGTTCAAAGAGTTGGACAAGGGAACTGAAAATCCGGATGTGATGGATACAGTAGTTTCGAAGAGTGATATAAGTGAGAGTGGCAGTAATGCTGGAGAAGGTGGTGCTGCTGCTGGCATTACAGCAAACACTAATGGTGGTAGTTTAGGTGCTTCTTGTTCATCGTGTGCCTTTAGGTCACCACCTCCATTCTTGTTGAAGATCTATGATATGGTGGAAAATATCGAAACCAACTCCAATGTGTCGTGGAACTCCACAGGATCTAGCTTTATAGTATGGAATGCCCATTTGTTTGCTGCTAATATTCTTCCTCAGTATTTCAGGCACAACATTTTCGGAGTTTCGTATGTCAGCTTAACACTTATGTATCTTCAGTTTATCGACATTTTTCATGTACATCTTGAGACATATGAATTCGTGTTCATTGATGATACTGTACTCATAATCCATTTCTCAGCGTTCACTTTCTGTTTGGAGTAATATATTGATCAAATTATTTTCTTAGGGTTATTGGGTTTTGATTCTGTTCATTTGAGTGCTAATTGTTTTTGCTTGAAACTTCTGTTTTGAATGGAAAGTAGAAGGTTGTAAAATTTCTTTGGTGTCAATATTTGAAGGGCTTCAAGAAAATCAATTGGGACCAATGGGAATTCAAGAACGAGTGCTTTCGAAAGGGGAAGATGCATTTGCTGAAATATATAAAGAGAAGAAACCAATATCCTCAAAGCAGGAAGAAACCTGTAAGAACAGAACCAAATGTAGATGCATCTTCACGTGATACAGAGAAGGAATGATCACGATGAACTGAAGTTGGATATCATGAAGTTGAAGGAACAGCAAGGAATTGTAGAGAAAGAATTCTCCTCTCTAAAAAACGAAGCACTTGGCAATACGCGCAAGAACCAAAAAGTGGTCATGTTTATTATGGTGCAGACATTTCTATCGAAACAAAGAGAAATAAGCAGCAATGTAAATGAAAATCCACCATTATTGATTGAAAAACGAAGTACTGATACTTTGACAGATACTAGGCATATTCCGGCGCAGGATATCGTTGGCATTTCGGAATCAAATTCAGAGCATTTTTCTCCACGGGAAAAACTGATAATGGATGATTTGGTAAATATTCGTGCAGTGGAGGAACAGATAACCGAGTATCAGTCGAACATTTATACTCCATTGGAGGATTTGATTGGAAGATCATGTGATTGGGTTGAATATTTGAGAGAAATACAGGAAAGTAAGTCACACCAATCTGAGATTGCATTTTGAAAGGTGAAATTTTCTTAACGTCTAAAATTCTATTAGGGATTCTATATAGCCTCCATTTTGATAAAAATAAATAGTTTATACATTCGGTTATATTCAAATATTAATTTCAACCCTACATTCATAACTATCACTCATTATTATCCACACATTTTGTGGAACACATTACGATTCCTCTTTATAGATCATATATAAATTTGCTGATTAGAAAAAACATTTATGAAGGAAAATAAGTCAGAATCTGTGTGTAGGATATGCACTATATAATTAATTAACTTTTATGTGAGCAGGAATTGAAAACATCCTTTCTCTACAGAAATTAACCAAAGCAGACAATATGTTTGATTGGATTCAGCTGTCTCTCTTGGCAATTAGTTGAAGTGTCTTCCTCTTTATTGAGAGTAAGGCCTGATGGTTTATTCATCGTCACTTATTTGATTAGATGGGGCTATAAAAGATTATTCGTATTAAATTAACAAAAAGAATCTAATATATTTTCTAATTTTATTTAATACTGCGTGTCAAGTATTCTCCGTACTCTCGCCTGTTTACTATTTGCACTGTTGATGGAAATATGATGTACATTCTTCATAGCAGTCTTTGCTGCTTCACCCTTGTATCTTCTGCTACTTAACTACATATTTTTAGTCTAATTCTTCAGTAAGTTGCACAATTTGTTCATTTTGACGATGTTTACTGTATAGGTAAAAATGCACTGCACAAGATAATGAAGAATATTTTAACTTTGTTTCTTCTACCAGTATTCTACAAAATACAGAGAGTAGAGGAAATGAATTGGCAGTGTACTATACAAAGAGAAAAAGGAGTGGTCCATATAGTTGAGAAGAACTCCCACCCCTCCCCAACAACCACCACCAAAAGAATAGAAAGCACACAGACACAGTGAGACACAATACAAAGAGTAGAGGAATTGGATAGTGATGGAGAGGGATAGGGATGATTGCTGGTAACATGGGATTCTTAAAGTTTGGGAGACAATTATTTAGGTCTATGTTTTAATCTAAATTATTTATTAATCCTCAAACCTAATTCAATCATGGCCCTAAGATCAAGAAGATGATGATTCTGAATTTTGGTCAAACTACCATTCACTTGGACCTATTATATCCTTTTATTGATTTAATTTTATTTAACTAATTATTATTTTTATTTAGCATTTATAGTAATTTACAATCAAGTGATATATAATAACTATTCAATTTTCTTCATGTTTCTTTTGTGAAAGTTTTTTATTATACGTATTTTTTTTTTATTTTATGTGTTAAAAAGTAATTTTTTTTTTTTTTAAATTTATGTACATAATTGGATACATTAATGAAATGGTTGAATTTGTCTATAAATCTGTTCGGGCCTGTTTGATAGCACCCAATTTTTTAGGGAAGTAGGAATTCGTTTTTCATTTTCAACCTTTTAGGGTGTTTGATAGATTAAATTTTTCAAGAAATTCATTTTTCACATTTACCTCATTTTCCACCAAATTCTTGATTTTCAAGGAAAACTAATTCCCACTATATTGGTGAGAATAGGTTTTCCAGGCTATAATTTTTTTTTTCCCTTTAATGGACAATTTTCATGGAAAACAAAGTCAAGCGAACACCAAAAGATCCAAAATTTCAACATTCTCCAGGTAGAAAATTATACCAATCAAACACAATTAATTACAATTATCTATAAAACAAATTCTAGGTAATTCAATTTCCTGTAATTCATTTTCTTTCCACTCAAATTCCACATTTACAATTAAACGGACACTTACATCAAAAGTTGAATGATTCATTCGATTGGTATGAATTTGAGAAAGATGCAATTTTTTCAATCAATATAACTCATTTCAAAATATTTATAACGTGGTTTCTATACAAACACATTTAATATTTTCTACGATCCTATATTTTAACATTGTCACACCATAGTACATAATGTTGTGGAACTCTTTTGAGTTAGGAGTTAGGACAAGTAATATGCAAGTTGGGGAGGGGCCCAGAGCTGGAGGGCAAGGTCGTCGTCACATGAATACAAGTGAACATGCCACCATTATTGAATTCATTATTATATAAAAATCTGGCCCCAATCTATTAATTTATTATTGCCATTAGCCAATTAGGTCTTTATCCCACTTTCTTAAGTACGAGCCTGCAACACAATTTGCTTGGCATCACATGAAAATCATGAAAGTAGAATCAATAGTCAAATATTGGAGGATGTTAACATATTATAAACGCAGATGATTTCAAACGCATCAATGCAATTGATTTTATGTAGTGATTCGTCAACTTGAGAATGAATCTTTCTAAAAAGAATTCGATATTGGAATTAGAAATTATTGATTTGTACTCCCGAAATAAAATAAGAGGAGTAATTGCACCCGACATCATTGTTCCTCGATTGACGATTTCTTCGGAGAAATTGCGTATTACGAAACTGTAGGATAAATTATTAATACATTGATTATTCTGTTGTAAATGTTAATTTTCTTCATTTTGCTATGTGTGTGGTAATATTATTTTCGCCAAGTAAATTTACTTTTCTCAGATAAATTTAGACAGTAATTCTAAATCGAATGTTTGAAATAAAGAAAAAATTAACAAAATTTGTACTCTTACACGTACTCTATTCCCATTTCTGTATCATAATCTGTTTGTCAGCTGCAGAGAGTCCCTCTTTGATGGTCATTATTTGATAAAAATAATATTTTAAATAATGAATTTTTGAAGAATGTATGATCAATCATTAGAATTTCTTTTAGAGTTTAGTACATAATATTTTATAGTATAAATACGTGATTGCAAATGAGTGTATAAAAATAAAAATTTAAATAAAGTCTATCAAATAGGGCTAATTAAATCCCCATTATTTTTCATTAAATTATTATTCATTATTCTCTATTTTCTTATTAATCATTCATTTTTCAATAAAATAACATTATATATAAAATTTTAAAAAAATTCTTTCTTTTTAATTATGTATTCTTAAAAAAATTACAATTCTTCTTGTTATAACGTTGAATAACGGGGCCAAACAAGAGCAAAAGTTACGTACTTTAATGTCTTTTTATAATAAATAAATAGTAATTCATATTATTTTGGTATTCTCTTTATCGTTATAATATAATAATATGCAAGTGGTTAGCTTCTTTGCGTTCTCCAACCATTCAATTCAAGAAAGCGGTAAAAACTTCTTAATTTCGTTTCATTCTCCTTCCAATACTCTATACATACAATTAGCTATGTATCTATACTAGAAAGGACATTTTCAGATTTGGATAATTATGGGATTTCGGATTTCAGTTCATGCATTGAATATGTATGTACATTCAATAATTTTGCCTTTTCCTGATATACTTTTGAAGAAGATGCATTTTGTTTCCGGCAAAACGCCCTTTCTCGAAATTCACTCTCAAGATTTTGGTTATTTGTTTTGTTTACTTTTTGTTATGTGGTTATTTGTTCATATGAATTTCTGGGTCCGCTGTATTGATTTCTTTTCTTTGTTATAAATTTTCAGTTCTTCTCCATTTTCAATTTGCATTCTATTTTAATTTGTATTTGAACGGAATGCACTTTGTTTAATATGATTAGGATGCAGTTTTTCTGAACCTGAATCAACTTCTTAACCAAAATGCAAACGGATCCAAACCCCAACAAATCCAAAGATTCGCCAACAAACTCAGATAGCACCGAGTCAACTCAGTCACCCTCTCCATTCCCAGAAGACGTCCTGGGACAGGTTCTCTCGTTTCTCAATTCGGACAAAGATAGAAGTTCAGTTTCACTGGTGTGCAAGGACTGGTATAATGCGGAGCGCTGGACGAGAACAAAACTTTTCATAGGAAATTGCTATTCTGTCTCTCCCCAGATTGTGGCAACAAGGTTTCCGAAAATCACGAGTGTCACGCTCAAAGGGAAACCTAGGTTTTCTGATTTCAATTTGGTCCCTCAAAATTGGGGGGCGGATGTTCATTATTGGCTTGTCATGTTTGCCAAAGTCTACCCCTTTCTGGAGGAATTGAGGCTCAAGAGGATGAAGGTCAGCGACGAGAGCTTGGAGCTCCTGGCCACAGCATTTCCTGGCTTCAGGGCATTATCTTTGATGAGTTGTGATGGATTCAGCACAGATGGGCTCAAAGCTATTGCCACTCATTGCAGGTATGCGTGTTGTTTTTCTTAATATTTATTTATGTAATTTATTTGTTTTTCATGATTGTTGCAACATTGGTTGTCTCTTATCTTAAATTCTAGAATTGTATAGGCTGTAAAAGTTTCTGATTTCTGGACATGGGAAATCTTTCAGTGAATGTCTAGTTATAAAATTGTGCATTTGTGCTTTGTTTGATGTTTGTTAGTATGTGCTATATTGATCCCATTGCGTCTTAGCTTTGTCACGAGATTTTTTGTTTTCTTGATATGCAAACTTCAATTAACTGTTGATGTTCTGCTCTGGGTATTGAAAATTTTCTGCTGTTATAATGAAATTGTTTCGTCTCTTCGTAGTCAAACCATCTTCGAGAATATTTGCCTTTCCTTTTGTTAAATATAGACTATGAATTTGCTTTGTGTTTGACTGCGGCTGTAGCTCTTATTAGAAATGACTGTTTTCCAGTTCTCTTAAATTTATTACGCTTTATGCGTTATTTACTCTATCAAACAAAAATCTTTCGATTATTGACAGATGTAGTACTGTTTTAAGGTATTAGCTGTTTCTTCTTGACCAAGTGCATGACGAATAGATTATGTATTACTAAGGAGGAGGAAATGTGGTAGTGTTGTGTGTGTGTGGATCTGGACTGGCTGAAAAAAATTGCATTTCTTTAATGTGGTCGAGTAATAATTAACATAGTTTTGGGGTGGGGATGTTTCTTTGGATTTGTCTTTGCTGAAAGAAACAGGGATTTTAGTGGAAAGTTGAAGTGCTTCTACTTTATTTTCCTTTTCAATGCTTTTTGGTGTTGCTTTCCAGATGTGGACATTTGACCTTTTACATAGCATTTAATGGATAGCATTCCATGATGTCTCTCATGTTGTCCACATTTCCCTATAGTCATTGGTCAAGAGAAAGGCCATATTGCTGTGAATGTGTGGTTAACTATTTATTTGGATTCTTCTTGTTTACTGCTTGAGATATTCTTCATGATTGGATGTGTTTATCCATTTCAGAGTGCGCTATTTTTCAAAGTTTCCTTGAATCTTGAAGAAGTGCTTAGGTTGATTACACTTCAATTTAATCCCTATGTTTTAGTAGATATGTATGTCACAGTGTTGTAGTGGGTCTTGGAGATATGCCACTGTTGCTTAACACGTAACTACAACCTGAATCTGGTATTATGCTGTCTGTCTGATTATGCGACATTATTCTAGATTCTGTTTGGATAACTTGATCTTTGACGTGCATGCTTAGTGCTTCTTAGCATTTTCAATACGCTAAATATAAATGATGACAAATGCAACATGGCTTGTCAATGGATTCACTTGGATATGGTTTTAGATATGGCTTAAAAATCTTCTTCTACTGGATTTGAAAACCTGACACTCCAACCTTTGATCGATATCACTGAAATATTTTTCGTCTTTTCACTAATTTACCAGTTGTTTCCCCAATTATTGGTTTTTCTTATTGTTAGCCAGCACATTTGTTTCAAGTAAGTAATTGGCTAATATTCTTTACATATTGCTCCTAAATATAATGTGGAGTTGAACTGTTTCACATGGACAGACATAAAACCCTGAAACAGTCTACAAGTACAGAAAAACTGTACTGAATTGATACAGAAATTTGAAATTATCAGTCTACAAATACAGAAAATTTGTACAGAATTAGTAAAAAAATTTGAAATCAACAACACAGATTCAAAGTTGGAAAAAAAACACACACACACAAATTGACAGATGCTGCCAATAATTCTGTAATTATTCCCTGTACTCAGGGAATAATTCTAAAACCCTGAACTGTACGAATGGGATCAGTTCCAAACTTCACTGTCCAGTTGGATTCAGATATAACAAAAAACCAAAACTGGTTTTTCCTAGTCAAGAACCTGACGTGTTTCCCATTTTCTTTTTTAGCTTTTTACGTAAACTCAAAACTTTTATTGCTGTACAATATAATGCACTCTTTCACTCATACTGAGCTGTTATACAATAGAGAACATCCATAAAATATATTGATTTTTGAGCGATTCAGTTCAATTCTTGGTGAAACCATATCGCACCAACCTATATCATTGAGTTTCAATTCTTTGGCAGGCTGTTGGTTAGCATAAGTCCCTTGACAATCATTGGTCTTTATTGAAGATTCCATTCTTGAAGTTGCTACTTGCAATATGTTTAGAATTTTTTGGTTTAATTACTGGACTAGGAAGTCCGTCGACAATTTAGATTTTCCCTCATTCTTTCCTTTACATCAACAAGTAGCTCTTACTCCTTTTGTCAACAATTTGTTAACTCAAGGATAAATACCACCGAATGGTAGAAATAAATCAAGAAAAAAAACTTCAATTTG
The DNA here is from genome assembly GCA_903798335.1 of Fraxinus albicans. Classification (NCBI taxonomy): domain Eukaryota; kingdom Viridiplantae; phylum Streptophyta; class Magnoliopsida; order Lamiales; family Oleaceae; genus Fraxinus; species Fraxinus albicans. Next base: position 4,811 of record CAIGRM010135335.1, on the reverse strand, counting down.
AAGTTTTTGGAAAAAAATAAAAAAAAAATAATGATAATAGTAAAAAATAAAAATGTTACTTGAAATCATTCTTACTGGGAATTCACTCATTGTTTTCATCTGGCTTTCAGGAACTTGACCGAGCTTGACATACAGGACACTGATATGAGTGATATAGATGACTTTAATGGTGGTTGGCTGAGTTGCTTCCCTGAGAATTTTGGTTCACTGGAAGTGCTTAACTTCGCCAGCCTTGACAGTGAGGTCAATTTTGATGCCCTCGAGAGACTTGTCAGTCGGTGCAAATCATTAAGGGTTCTCAAGGTCAATAAGAGTATTATGTTGGACCAATTACAACGACTGCTTCTGCAGGCTCCTCAGTTGATGGAGCTTGGTACCGGTTCCTTCCAGCAAGAACTTTTGCCCGGTCAATTTGGAGACCTTGAGAGTGCATTCAGCAATTGTAAAAATCTTCAAACTCTTTCAGGTTTATGGGAAGTCACTTCCATCTACCTCCCTGTTCTTTATGCCGCTTGTGCCAGTCTCACTTTCTTGAACTTGAGCTATGCGGCACTTCGAAGTGTTGAATTTGGAAGCCTTCTTGCTCACTGCCCCAATTTGAGGCGCCTCTGGGTAAGAAACTGACACTTGAGATGCTTAGAGTTTCATCTACTGGAGCTTGGACCTCCAGAGCCTTTTCTAACCATGGATAGTATCTGGTCCATGAGGATTTTGAAAAGATTTATGTTATAAACTTAGGTTCTTTCGCTGTAAATGAAAGTAAATCCAGCTTGCATAAACATCTTGAGGATAATTCTTATATGTCCGCCTACTTGAAGTGGTGGAATTACATGTTCTTCTTTTAATTGCCATGATGGAGTCCTCTTTTGCTGGATACTTACAGTACATGTGAATTTGTGGAAAGTCTCAAGTGTACATAGGAATGTTTATGGTCTTCAAACTCTTTGGCATGACAACTTCAACCCCCCAACACACACACACACCTCCTCCAAGGGAAAAATAAGAGAGATGAAAATCAGGACTAGAATAGTATGTTTTGCACTCTCTGATATGTTACTAAACTGTCTTTTATCCCCCCCATTGTCGGCAGCAACTCATTTACTTAATGTGCAACTGCTGATAGGCTGATATATAAATTAAATCTTTTGACGCAGGTTCTTGATACGGTTGAAGACAAGGGGCTCGAAGCTGTTGGATCCAGCTGTCCCTTGCTTGAAGAACTCCGAGTCTTCCCTGCTGATCCTTATGATCAGCACCTTCACAGTGGGGTGACTGAGTCGGGTTTTGTGGCTGTATCTCGTGGATGCAGCAAACTCCACTATGTCCTCTACTTTTGCCGGCAGATGACTAATGCTGCTGTTGCCACCATTGTGCAGTACTGCCCCAATTTCACCCACTTTCGTCTTTGCATAATGAATCCAGGTCGGCCAGATTACCTCACAAATGAACCTATGGATGAGGCCTTTGGTGCAGTGGTTAAAACTTGCAGTAAGCTCCAGAGGCTTTCAGTTTCAGGCCTTCTAACTGATCTGACTTTTGAGTATATTGGGAAGTATGCCAAAAACCTCGAGACTCTTTCTGTGGCTTTTGCTGGCAGCAGTGATTGGGGGATGCAGTGTGTTCTCGAAGGTTGTCCAAAGCTAAGGAAGCTTGAGATAAGAGATTGTCCATTTGGTAATGCTGCTCTTCTGTCTGGACTAGAGAAATATGAGACAATGCGGTCATTGTGGATGTCATCCTGTAACGTGACGATAACTGCATGTCAGCAACTCGCTAGGGAGATGCCGAGGTTGAATGTTGAGGTAATGAAAGACAAAGAAAGTGATGACAGTCATGCTGACAAAGTCTATGTCTATCGTTCGGTAGCAGGGCCAAGACGGGATGCCCCACCTTTTGTTCTCACTCTTTGATCGCCAGGTAAAAAGATTTCTTGGTTAGTAATTGTTTATTTTAATGACTTTCTTGGTTAATGGCTAGAAAATATATTGTTACTTGTCTCTCACAAAGGTGGAATATTTCATCGTGCATTACCATCCTTTTCTCTCTGATCGTAAATTATATCATGTTGTTACCTTGCAGGATTTGCTGTTGCCCTCCTTGATGCTTTGGTCTGGTACTCGGGCTGTAAAAATGGCCGGGGAGAAGCAAAGTGAATTGGACCATAGCTTTCTTCTGAATGAAAACATGAGAAATGACTAACAATAAGGAAAAGCTGAATTCCAAATCTTTTAAGAGTTTCTTTATGAATTGAGATCAATGAAAGCAAGAGAAGCCTTGATGGTTTTTTTTTGGCCCCAATGGTTGTGAATTGTGATAGAACTTTATCAAAGAATTATCAAGCAGCACAGGGTAACATTAATTCAAGATTAAGTGTTCTGGTGGCGAAATGCATTCTGGATTTCAGTTCACTGTGGGCTAACTGGCTAAAGTTGTCTTTTGTATTACGTCAAGAGAAATTACAGTTAAGATGGTTGCTTAAAGAGTTTGTTCTTAGACAAGGACTCTCGGTTGTAGAAATTAAAGAGTTTTCAGTTAGTTGATCTTTAAGAGAAGGGATAGGGAATAACCTGTTGTATTCGTGGACAAGTCAAAGTTTGTTAAGAAATGAATCTCTTTGGTAAGTTTCATTATTAACAATGTCGTTTGGTTTAACCAAATGATCGCGTTGGTGTTTCCGAGCCCTTTTGCTCCTTGAATGTATCAACAGATAGAGTAAATAAATCGGCGTAGTGGACTTATTGTTTGTCTTGAGCTTCAGATTGGATATTGACACGAGTATTATTAATGTAGCATGTCCCTTCAGTGCATCATTGTGGGGATAGATCCGAGAGTGAAAAGGTATTACATGTTCAATGTCTACATTAGCACGTTCATTAAAGTGGATTACAAAGGAGGCTCAAGGGACTTCTTGGCAATGTAAAGCCAAGAGAATCGCACTAGCTACCACGGTCTACCACATTTGGATGGCTAGAAATAAACAGATATTTGAAGATCTTAGGTCATGCTCCGATAGTATTGTGAGACGGATCAAAACACATGTATACAAAGATATGCTTACATTGTATCCTAATGTTTTGATCCATTTTGAGTCCCTAACTTTGAGTCGATAGATCGTGTCGTTGGTACATCTTATGATTTAGTAGGGATTTTGTAAGCTTGGGTATGCTCAGTTTACTTGTACATGACTTTGATCTATATAATTCTACATTTATCGATATAAAAAAAGTGTAGCGTGCATTAGCAATGACTTTAGCATGCTTTTGCTGACTTCAAATTTTAGCACATTTATTTTATACTCTTTTCGTTCCATTTATATATATTGATTTTGTTTTTCACATGGATTAAGAAATATTAACACATTTGTTGCCAAAAAATTTTTCTAGTTTACCGTTATTTAATTATCAACAATTAGTAGTAAATTATTGTTGAAAGTAGTAAAGAAATTGAATGATTTAATTTTCAAAAAGTAGGTATCTTTACATTTGTACAACTCCAAGATGAAGTGGGGAAAACTTGTTATAACTAGACAAATTCAATAAGGGTATATTAGTAGATGAATAAAACAAAATATTTAATTGGACAAAACAATAAGGAAATCTAACATATATAAATGGGACGAAGGGAGTACATTTTATAGAGAATAAAAAAGAAATATTGCTTTCTACATTTCTATAGCTTATGTGTCCTAATATTTTAACAGTTGTGTTACATGTACATAATAGTTTATATAATGGTTTGCATACACATAATGTGGCGAGATATGATGGAGATTCGATCAAAAAAATTTCAACCAAATAAAAGAAAAAACTTTTTCACTCTCTTTTTGACACCCAATCTATAATAACCATTATGTACAAATATCATTATTCATATGTTAAATGTTGTTTAATGAGTTTCATAAATTTGGGAAATGTACGTAGCATTTCCCTTAATTGTGTCTATAGCCTCCATGTGTCCATTATTGACACAATTATGTTATGAGTTATGTACCCATATCATAGCCCCATAACTTTTCAGTTAATAAAATAAATAATTGAGACTGGACAAAGTCTTAAAATTGTGAAAACGCATTTTCTTATGGAATGAAATTTAAATGCTTTATTTTATAACATTTTTTTTTTTTGAATATTTGTATTTTTCGGCGTTTTTTCCCTCGACCCTTTTCAAGAATCTCCACAAAGGGTTATTTTGAAAAAGTAATAACATAATTGAGGTTGAGATTGACGACTACAATTAAGATTGTTGAGCTGAATGTAGTTTGGCTGTGGGATGTGGCTATGAATAATTAAAAATCGACATTCAAATTTTTGAGGATTTAGGAGTAGGTTTTTCATTAGTGACATCCATAAAGGAGGTAATAACTGTCCTATTTAAAATTTGAATGTCCTATTTAGGTGCTATTTTTTGTTCATTATGGAATTTGAATTGAATTAACGATGTAGATATCAAAAAATACTTTTAAATGGACAGGGTGGATTTTAAATAATTAACCAATTTAAAGCCTATTAAAGTCCATCCTACTGACATTGAAACTCATAATTATAATTAATGATTTTTTAATTTAATTATACTTAAATGGTTATAAAGGTAGTTATCAAATTTCTTTATAAATAGGACTTAAGGTCCAAGAGAAATTGTAAGTTGAAATGCCCGAGGAAAATTATAAGTTCAGAAAGAAGTCCAAGAGAAAAATTATAAGTGTGAAAAGAGAAAAATCTTTAAGTGCGAAGCCCAAAAATCAAGAAAAACAAAGTCTTTTTCAAGTTTTAAATTAAGAGTGTTTGATGCACTTTTTTTTTTTTTTTTTGAAA
>CAIGRM010135331.1:0-10370 GCA_903798335.1 Fraxinus albicans | reverse complement strand
ACTCCATCCATCACTTACAATGGTAGCTCCTTTTTCCACCCAAGTGCCCTTAATTGGATTTAATAATCTTTCCACAATTTTTCTCTCTTTTTGAAGAAGAGTGGTTCTCAACTTGTTATAATCGGGAGACAAATACCCCGAAATTCGACTATTGCAAGCAAGAGTATAAGAACTAATGTAATAAGGATTTCTTGCAAAATTAAAAGGCAAACCACTTGCATAAAACATTCTAGCAATTTCGGAATCCAATTGGTCACGTTTTATCGCATTAAAAGAATTTTCTATTGCACTATTCTTTCTTTTCCTTTCCTCCAAAACATAACAAACCTTAGAACCCATATTATCCGATGGCAATGGCACTCTTTTCCCCGCCTTAGTTTGCATTCTCAACTTGGCTTCATCTTCCATTTTTTCCACATATATCTTTCATAGTTACTTTTCCACGAGCCCCAATTCCATATCCTTGTAATTTTAACAAATGTGTCATCACTCTTGTGTATGAATTTGTCTTAGTTGCATTACAAAAATTGCATTGCTAAAGAATGTTACCACCCTTTTCATTAAATTTATCAAGTTTTGTAACATATTTCCAAAGAGGTTTGGACAAATCATCATCCATAGCATTACCACTCATAACTTCAAAAGAAAAATAATTCCAAATGATTCTTCAAATGTGGATTGATGAAATGTTTGAAAAAGATGAAATAACAAAGTTAAACTTAAATGGATTTTTCTGAAGTTTTATGCCAATTTTCGGAATATGCTGTGAGGAAGAAGTGTGTGAATTCTTATACAAGTTTGATTGTTTGTTGAAGGGTAAAATGGTACAAATTAATTCAAACAAAATATTATATATTCTTTTATAAAAAAATACAGCTATTGGAAAAGACACAAAACGTATACAACGTGGGAAATTTTACAGTGGTGGGCCTTACAATTTGAAATTTTTATTGGTAAAATGATGAATTTTCATCTTCAGCCATCTCTTCCACCACTATGCACTGTTTTCTTTCATTTCCCCAGACACACCTTCCCCAAACGACAATTCCACAAGTCTCTTCCTCTTCTCTTTTCTCTCTTTTTCTTTCCTTCTATTTCTTCTTCCTTCTTCCTTCCCCAAGCTGCCAAAGTTCTGTCGGCTGCCTTCTCTTTTTCCTTCTTTTTTCTGCCTTCTCAGTTTCGCTGGCTACCCACCTAAGCCTTCAACAAACTACAAGCGACTCCGACACGCGTCGGCGACGTATCGGAGGCGTATCAGTGTCTGATACGTATCGGACACCGATACATTGTCGTCGGCAACGTGTCAATGCTGCTAAGCAGGATCCATTGTGCCAGAAAAAATAAGGAAAAATACAAGATTTTACCCTTATTTTAAAGTAAGTGATGAAATAATATTAATTATAATTTTTGTTTTTGTTATCATTAGTGTTCTCATTATTTGTTTGTATTGTTTTATTATTTTAGGATTGTATTGGTGCTATCGATGGTACCCATATTCCAGCAATGGTAACTAGACGTGATACAAGCAGTTATAGAAATCTTCATGGAACAATTTCACATAACGTTTTGGACGCTTGTAACTTTGATTTGGAATTTATATACGTGCTTAGTGATTGGGAGGGATCAGCACATGATTCTAAGGTGTTGAGTGATGCTTTAACAAGGAGAAATGGACATAATGGTTGGGAGGGATTAGCACATGATTTTAATCCATTGTAATAAGCTATTTATATAGCTGTCCTCTGTATGGTTAACTCACGTTTAATAGAATTCATTTTTCCTCTTCTCTTTCTTCCTCTTAATTCGTCTCCTTCTTGAGCTTAATATGGTATCAGAGCAAATTAATCTGCTACAAACTTACTTGTTTTCTTCTTCCTTCGATTGATTTCTCTTGTCTTCTTCAATACGGCGACTCTTCCTTCGATGAGTGAGGAGAACGTACCAATTCAAATTGATCAGCCATTGACGAACCTTCCAATCTTTACTATCTTCATCATTCTGATAGCCCTGGGCAAGTGCTCGTCTCGCAGCAGCTCACCGATGAGAATTACACCAACTCGAGTCGTGCGATGTTAATTGAACTATTTGTGAAGAACAAAGTGTGATTTGTCGATGGTTCTATTACTGAGCCTCAAGGTATTGATGAAAATTTGCTCAATTCCTGGATTCGCAATAATAACATTGTTATATCTTGGATCTTAAATTCGGTTTCAAAAGAAATTTCTGCCAATATTATTTTTGCTCCTTCTGCCCGAGAGATTTGGCTAGATCTTAAGGATCGTTTTCAACAGAGGAATGGACCTAGAATTTTCAGCTTAAACGTGAATTGATGAATTTGCGTCAGGAATAGAGTTCACTTAGCATTTACTTGAAAACTATATGGGAAGAACTAAGTAATTATTGACCTAATTGTTCATGTGGAAAGTGCTCTTGTGGTGGAGTTAAAAATCTTAACGGTCATCATCAAATGGAGTACATAATGTCCTTCTTAATGGGACTTGATGATTCTTTCTCTCAAGTTTGTGGTCAGTTGCTTCTCATGGATCCAATGCCTTCTATCAATCGAGTTTTCTCTCTAATTGTTCAAGAGGAACAACAAAGGAGGACCAATCTATAGTGGATCGGTTCTCAAAATTCTAATTCCAGTAGTTCCAAAAATTAGAAAAGAGACAGACTTTATTGCACGTATTGCAAGATACTTAGACATTCCGTGTATCATTGCTATAAGCTCCATGGATATCCTCCGGATATAAATTCAGATGCTGCTGCTAATCAAGTCGCTACTTCTGATGATAGACCAGATTAGTCTAATTCGTTTGGTGGTTTTGTTCAGAATCTAAACTCCAATCAATATCAGCAGCTAATGTCCATGCTTTCGACACATTTGAGTAGCTCAGCAAAGGTCACCAATGCTTCTGATTCTTCTCAAACCAACTGTCTCGCAGGTATTTGCTTCTCCGTATCTTTGAGTCTTCTATTTTAATCCAATCAGTTCTGGATTGTAGACTCAGGAGCTACTCGACATATTTGCTCACAGGCCAGTGTCTTCGTTTCCTTGCATTCTATTCATCACACAACAATTACTTTGCCAAATCGTTCTCAGATTATGGTCCGTTTTGCTGGTAATGTTAAACTGCATTCTAACATTGTGCTTAAGGATGTATTATTTATCCCTCAATTCAATTTCAACCTGATCTCAGTCAGTGCTTTAGTAACTGGATCTGACCTTACAGTGAGTTTCCTTCCTAACTGCTTTGTTATCCAGGATCTATCAACCAAGAGGATGATTGGCATGGGTGACAAAGTCCAAGATCTATATGTTCTTAATGTTCAGAGCTTGAATTCTATTTCCAATGCTTTTGTCAATAATGTATCTACTCATATTTGGCATAATGGGCTAGGACATATTTCATTTAAGAGACTTGAATCTTTGAAAGATCAGTTGAAATGTAATGTAACTAGATTGCGTTAGTCGGATCCGTGTTATATTTGTCCTCTTGCTAAACAAAGAAGGCTACCTTTTGAATCCAATAATCAATTGTCCAAAATTCCTTTTGATCTTATGCATTGTGATATTTGGGGGCCATATCAAACTGTTTCCTATACTGGTCATCGATTTTTCTTGACTATTGTTGATGATTGCACTTGTTTTACTTGGGTTTATTTGTTGACAAATAAATCTGATGTTGTCTCTATGATACCAAAGTTCTTCAACATGGTTTCAACTCAGTTCAATACCCAGATCAAAGTATTTTGATCTGATAATGCACCTGAATTATCCTTTACTGAGTTTTTTCAAGATAAGGGAGTTTTGCATCGGTTTTCATGTGTTGAACGGCCTCAGCAAAACTCAGTTGTGGAGCGGAAACATCAACACCTCTTGAATGTGGCTCGGTCATTGTTCTTTCAATCCAGGATTCCAGTTTCTTTTTGGAAAGATTTTGTTCTTACTGCGGCTTTCTTGATTAACATAACTCCATCTCCACTATTGAGGCACAACACACATTTTCATTTACTATACAAAACTGCTCCTACTTACACTCTTTTTCGTGTTTTTGGTTGTTTAGCATTTGTTTCCACCTTAGTTGCTCATCGAACCAAGTTCCAACCTCGTGCTTAAGTCTGTGTTATTCTTGGTTATCAGTCTGGTGTGAAAGGCTATAAGTTCTATAATGTGGAAACCAAATAGGTTTTTCTCTCACGAGATGCAGTGTTTCATGGGGACGTGTTTCCCTTTTATACTATTACTAGTTCAGATCAAGTTACTGATTCGTTTCCAGATTTGGTTCTACCACATTCTTCTTTACAAGCTCATTTTTGTCCATATATTGCTTCTTCACAAGTTCATGATCCACCTGTTACTTCTGATGTTCCAGCTGATCTTTTCCATTGATCGTCTTGCTCCTACTTCTCCAATTGTTTCTTCATCAGGTGCATCTCCCTCTGGTGTTGCTTCCACTTCAGCAACTACTGATCCAGTAGTCGATCTTCCAGCTATTGCTCATTCTCCATCTGGTGGTATTGTTCGTCGAAAATCTACTAGAATGATTCATCAACCTAATTACTTGAAGGATTATCACTGCAATTTGCTTGTTGGCTCTTCTACCGATGCTTCCACTTCTGCATCTTATCCAATCTCTAACTACATCTCTTATCATGGCCTTTCTGATTCACACAAACAGTTTGTGCTTGGTATATCCTCTTAGGTTGAGCCTCAATACTATCACCAAGTAGTGAAGTTTCCTGAATGGCGATTGGCAATGCATGAAAAGTTGAAAGCTACGGAAGCAAACAACACCTGGACAAGTCACTACTCTTCCTCTTAACAAACATACAATTGGATGCAAATGAATTTATAAGATCAAGTTTAAATCAGATGAGTCTGTTGAGCGACATAAGGCTCGGTTGGTAGCCAAAGGCTATATACAACAAGAAGGTCTGGACTTTGTTGAAACCTTCGCTTCGTGGCAAAGTTAGTGACTGTGAAAGTTCTTCTTCCACTTGCTGCCTCACAAAATTGGCATCTAGCTCAACTCGATGTCAACAATGCCTTTTTAAATGGCGATTTTTTTTAGGAAGTCTATATAGATCTTCCTCTCGGCTATATTCGACAGGGAAAATCCCCTTCATCTCAAGGCAAACTTGTATGCAAGCTGCACAAATCAATTTATAGTCTCAAGCAAGCTTCGAGACAATGACATTCAAAATTTTCTCAAGCTTTGATCAAGTTTGGCTTTCTCCAGTCAAAATCTTATTACTCTCTCTTCACAAAAGGTCATGGATCCTCTTTTGTTGCTCTTCTTGTTTATGTGGATGATATTATCCTCACTAATTCTTCATCTCCAGCTATTGATGAGCTCAAACAGTTTCTGCATACACAGTTTAAGCTCAAGGATCTTGGCTATCTCAAGTACTTCCTTGGTCTTAAGATTGCTAAGTCCAAGCAAGGTATTGTGCTTTCTCAACGCCACTGAACCTTACAATTGCTTGAGGACACAGGTTACTTAGCTTGTAAGCCAACTGCTGTTCCAATGGATCCAAAACTTCGTTTAACTGCCTCTAAAGGTGAATTGTTTCCTGACATTACACACTATCGACGACTTGTTGGAAAACTTCTTTATCTCACTTTATCTCGTCATGATATTACTTTTGCGGTCACAAGCTCACTCAATCTTGGCTCATCCTTGACTTCCTCATCTCAAGGTAGTACATCACCTGCTTCGTTATCTCAAGAAAAGTCCTGGTCAAGGGTTGTTCTTTTCTTCCAATTCTTCCTTACATCTACGAGCTTACTCTGATGCTTGTACTCCAATTCGTTTGAAAGCCTTCTCTGATGCTGATTGTGGATCATGCCCTGATTATCGACGTTCCATTACAGGTTTTTGCATCTTTATTGGAGATTCTTTAGTCTCTTGGAAGGCCAAAAAGCATACCACCATATCTCGATCTTAGGCTGAGTATAGAGCCCTATCGTCTAATGCCAGTGAGCTCATTTGGTTACAGCAACTTCTCAAAGATTTTCAAGTCAAGGTTGATTCCCCTGCTTTGCTCTATTGTGACAATCATGATGTTATACATATTGCCTCTAATCCAACCTTTCATGAACGCATATCGAGATAGATTGCCATTTTGTTCGTGAAAAAGTTGCTTCGGGAGTTCTCAAATTACTGCCCATCAGGTCTCATTACTAGTTGGCTGACTTGTTTACTAAACCCCTCCTTACACTTGGTTTTTTTCTTTGTTGTCCAAGATGGTTGTAAAGGACATTTACAAGCCACCTTGAGTGGGAGTATTAGGGTGTAAATATTGTAAATAAAGATTAGTTGGTAAGCTATGGATTAGTTAGTTAGTTAAGCTTCTAATTATACTTTCTGTTATAACTAATCCATTGTAATAAGCTATTTATATAGCTGTCCTCTGTATGGTTAACTGACGTTTAATAGAACTCATTTTTCCTCTTCTCTCTCTTCCTCTTAGCTCTTCTCCTTCTTGAGCTCAATAAAAGTCTATGATCTTCAATCCAGAACTTCAGGCAGTTTAAATCAGTTAAGGCCTTAATTTGCAATTTATGTTGATCATAGAATAATCTTATATTTTTATACTCAAGTCGACAAGTCTCGATCTCGGCAGGTGAACAGAAGCTTGAATGAAGAGAAATTGAAACCTTTTTGCTGGAAAGAGCGAGATTTTATTCCCAAATACAGAAGGTTTTGTCTCCACTACAGGAAGCGAGTACGGAAGGAACACTGTTCCCTCCAGTTTTCGGTTTCCAAGCTACGCTCCAAGCCCTATCATTGTGGCCTTTGAGTCCCTGAATTTATCTCAACTCGAATTTCTCATCGACGAAGTTCATCGCTCTTAAAAGTAGTAATATATAACTTAGGGTTTTTGGTGTGGATTTTACGGGTGCTTAGACCATCGAAGATACACGCACCTCCGCCATTGGTGCTGGGAAAAATGTCGTGGACCCGTGCTAGCTTACGCTACTAGACAAGCAATCGGGGAGAAAGTGTCGTATTGCACTAGGTGGGGTTAAATATCATTAAAGCCCTTGTAGTCTGGGTATTCTCACTTTGACCCCCCTAATTTACGAACTATTGTCAGTTTTCCTCATTGGTAATGAAATTTGACATTTTTTATTGTTTTTATTTATTATGCCAAATGAGACGCATTTGACCTTCAAATCTGTATGACTCAGTTGTCAACAAATTCTCATCCACTCCTATGTTGAGGACCTCACGTGTACAAGATATGGTCTAGCAACCATTTTCATTCTGAAGTTGAATATTGGAATATTAAGCCCCTCATTAGCAGTGACGGACTCAGGATTTTGAGTCAACATGGGCGATCGTGGATCGTCGACCATTGTCAGTAATAAAATATTAAGAGCCCCGATTGATGCCCATTTTTTACAAAAGTGTATTTTGGAATAGCGATTTGATGAAGAATATGTAGTTAAAAATAATATAACTTTTTGAATTTGAATGTAATATTATTTTATTGAAAAATATGCGGTTGAAAGAAGAAAGAAAAATGTATTTTTAAAAAAAAAAAAGAATCAAACAAGGTCTAAAATTTAAATATAACAATTATTTTGTTCAAACTGAACATATGTAATTTTGTTATAAAAATTAGCAATATTCACCAAATAATATTGTGGCCAAGTTTTGTATAATTCAAAGAAAGAACACAATCAATTTTTTAGAATTGCATTAAACCCGCCAAAATGTAATATATATTATTCTGGTTAGTTTAATTTCAAATTTAGTAAATGTCACAATGGTCAAGTTTTCAATGACATAGGGAGAAGTCAAGGTTTTGATTTTCCTCTCCTTATCCTAATTAATTTTGATAAAAATTAAAAAATTAAAACTCTTTCACAATAAAAGGGTTGGAAGAGGAATCGAAATCAAGACTTCTTATACGAATATAGGAACTCTAACCAATTGAACTACAGGAAATTTTTGAAATTAAAACAAATTACAAGGTATATCATCTAAAAAAATTATTCATTGTTAAAACAAAAAAAAAAAAAAAAATTGTTTCCGCCCCTGCTCATTAGTGACCTTTAATTAAAAAAAAAAATTGTTTACGTGTAGAATGTTATATTGTTTGGACGTATGTTTAAAAATGAGTACGAAAAATAAATTAAAGTAAAGTGAAAGGAATCAAACATGGGCTAAGTGTAAGAAAAATAAATAGTGTTTCTGCTGGAGCTTGTAATTTTTTGTATAGAGATTTTGTTTGTGAAAGAGTGGAGTATCTCTTATGTTTTATCACGGTTCATCGCGATGCCTAATGGTTCGCCTCCTACTCACACATGATGCTTCGATGTGGAACTTCGTTCATACGTGGCACTTTTGTGGCATCCATATTGAGATAAAGTATCACAAAATTGTTGAAGATTTGTGTTTAATTTACGTGTAAATGAATTCTAAATACGTGTTCAAATCTATGCCTATAGTTTTCAAAAGCAAATATTCAAAATAGCCAAAATATTTGAGAATTGACTAAGCCAAGTGTCCATAATTTAAATCTTAATTTTCTTTAGTTGACATTTAAGTTGATACTTCTGATCAATGAATAAATAAAATTTATTAATCCAAGATTGACCAATCGCAGATATGATGAAAATTGGAAGGTGAAAATATAGCCTTGGAGTTTACTTCGACCTAATAAATATTCTTTACATTGTTGTTGCTCTCGAAGAGCAAAGACACAGTAATTTCATCTCATCAAGCAATTCTGTTTTGTTCCCTGATCTCTGCATCAGTAATAGAAATATTTATGTACACAAAAAACAATGGACAGTCCCATCCTGCCTGTAATACATTTATCATTGTAAAAAACTGCATAACTGAAACTTTGGTTTTATTTAGTCAGACTTTTCAATCTCTTTGAATCTGCGATCCCATTCTCGGGCTTCGTAATCTTGCTCGTATAGATCCTTATCGGTACTGTAAACAATTCGATCCTGACCGATGAATGTTCTTTGAGCCATGTCTCGAGCGCTCAAAAGCTGATGGTATGAAACAGAAATACATATTTGAAGATTAGAAGAGGTACTATTAGTAAAAGGAAAATGAAGACAGTATGATGTATGAACTTCAAGCCTGAATAACACAATGCCGAAAAGAAATAAACGAAAATCAAAGAACAAAGTACAATATAGCAAAGCTGTTTGACATTAGAACTATATAGAAAAAAAGAATCAGTGTTGCACTTAAAATATCTATTCTACACAGTCTCGGCTTGTTAAGCATTCAACTGACTACGACAAGTGTAAGCTGAGCATTCAAACAGTGTTTTTAGAGAGTCTTAATGTAAAATCTTTGAGAAGAATTCTGATGGCTCGTTCCAATTTGAATAGCATTATATGAATCAGAAAGAGAGTTGAATGATCATAGTTATGACAATTATGACAAATCCTTTTGTGCTTACCTTCCGCCTCAAAGAGAGATCCGGTGATTCAAGTGCACGCGAACGTTTTGCCCTGGCTTGATTTCTTTTATCGATATCTGCATTTGTCTTTTGAACAAAAAACCATCGAAACAAAGGAATTGCAAAGAAAGAGCCAGCATAGATCTGCAAGGTTAAAGCCAGAACTTCAGAAGTGTGCAAATGAAAAGTTTTCCCTTCTATAGGACTTGCAGATAAGTACTGACTTTCACAAGTTATGGTTAATGATAAAACTAACGATGTTTAAGCACACGAGTTATGGATTTAAATCATCATAGTATCATGAAAAATATCTTCTGACAACTCAGCTGCATTGTGTAAGTAACTGATTCTAAAATAAATGAACCACTTAAAAACATGACAAGAAATGAAAAGACGATTTATTAGAAGATCAGGAGAGATACCGTTTAAGACTATTTAAATGATACATATGTGATCCTATCTAAAAGCTTAAGCTTTCAACCCAAGTGGTTCAACATGATATCAAGTAAAAAAGATATTGGACTCGAGCCTCGCTACCACCCATTTAATTGAATTGTGCACTTCTTTTCTTTTTAAAAAGAAAGATCAAATGAATTGTGCACATTTTAAGACTTTGATCAGGAAAAGTGAACCATGCTTACAAGTGAATGGGTGTGCTGAAGACTAAATGAAATATAAGCGATTCTTTCTAGTAGCTCTATCTAACATCTTAAACTTTTAGATAAAGTGGTTTACGGATACCTTCCCTTGCCTCTTCAAAACACTAAGGGTGCGTTTGATTACAAGGGTGAAAAATGAGTGGAAAGAAAATGTTTTATAGGGAAAAGATTTGCCTAAAAAATGTTTTGTAGGGAAAATGATTTCAAGTGTGTTTGATTGGTATAATTTTCCACCCGGTAAATTTTTAAATTTTCTATTCGTTTGGCTTT
>CAIGRM010135278.1:0-19767 GCA_903798335.1 Fraxinus albicans | reverse complement strand
TTTTTTTTTTTTTTTTTGGGTGTAAGTCACATTAATGTCCTAACCATCAGAGCATGATTTCTCTGTTTTGAATGCTACTATGAAAAATGAACAAGGAAGGAAATTCCAACAGCAGGAAAACAAATAACTTAGTTGAGTAGTCCTCAATGTGCAAGTCCTTGGGCCACTAAAATCCTACACAATGGAGAGATGGTAGGAGAGGCCTATACTTTTATCTTGTTGCATTACATATGTTAGCTGCACCATATGGTCCTTACCTTAATTGATATGCAATACTCCGTATTGTGTGATCTCTTTAATCCAAAGTTGTACTTAACAAAATGCAGCGAGATATAATTTACTAAAGATTACCGTCAAAACCTTTAGGTTTCCATGCGTTTGTTTTCTGCTCTTTTCCATTTGAAGACATTCGTGCATTTATTAGCTTAAAAAGTTCTGAACTTGAACCAATTTATTCATTCAAAAGCATAAAATAGAATAAGTAAATTCAACGCAAATCATCTGTTAAATCTTGCACGGGCCTTGTTTAGTTACCTAAGAGTCAGAACAGGTGGCGGCAGGGGACAAGAGTAAGACTCCATTGTATAGAACTTTCTTACTTTAACAGAGCATAGTATGTCCATGCCCTTAAAGATGAATGACACCTCACTCAAAATTTGAACAGTTTATTCTGGTGTGTGCCATTGAGCATATTGATTTGTTTTTTAATGTAGCAGATGGTTTTCTAGAACCTAATTCTATATCAATGCATACCCCTTTTAGCATACAAATTCTGGTAGTAGTATTCTATTGCAATTTTTTTTTCTTTCAAAATTTAGTAAGACGTTACAAATCAAAAATCTTATAATCAAAATGAAGATTTTCTCAAAATATATTTTTGACCTTTTTAGTGCTTTCAACCCATGAATCTACCACTTGGAGCCAATAGTGGCTTAAAATCACAAGCACCCATAACCACAAACTCAAAGATCAAAATATATTAAGATGGAAATATCACAAATTTGTCCATAAAATTGCATCAAAATTGGAAAGGCTTGAAAACCATACTATAAAATATAAGTGATTCAACCACTAAGCGATCTACAATTCAATCGCAAGGCAACAAATTCTTAAACAGATTTTCATTTTTAAACATATTATATAATGTTTCAAATATTCTATTCTCATAAGCATATGATTATGCCTAAGGGCATAAACTATTTTTCTTATTTCCCTTATTATTATATTTACATGTCTAAAACTACTTAAAAACTTCAACATTTATCCTAGTGGCTTAAGTAATCGCCTCTTTGTGAAAGTGTGGTGGGTTTGCTCCCATAGCTTGCGTGCTTCAATTTCATCGTTTGCTAAGGCCGAGCACCGACTCTCATTGCAATCTGCGAAGTAATTGCCACTCACCGCACCCATAAGCGGGCTTAATGCCACGTAACATGTCGTTGCTGCACCCTGCAAATTACATTTTGAATGTACATATATTAGGAGAGATCTAAAAAAGTAAAGGGTAAATATTTTTGGTATACTGACGATGAAGTATTTGGCTAAAGATATAATTTAAGCCCCTATTTAGTTTAGCTAAAAATCAGATTTTTAGTAGATTTTGATAGATATTAATGAAATGTATGGTTGAAAAGTTCATGAAAATTGTAGATCCTATAAAGTATAAAATGTGTAGTTGAAAATGATTTTGGAGGAAAATGTGGGTCAAATAGAAGTTTTGTTCTTTTTATAATGGTTTAAACTTTTATATGAGTTGATTCCTTAAGGTATTACAGCTAACATAATATTATGCTCAATTCGTATTATCATTCATTTTACCAAAATTGTAGACTTCAAGATATTAGTGAAAAACAAATATAGCTCGCATGTGAAGGGACGTGACTCAACACATTTATTATATTAGTTTTATAATTCATATTTATCTAATGAGATAGTTCAATACGTATTTGAAATAGAATTTGCAGCCAAAAGACGGAGACGAGAATGTAGAGAACCTGTGACATTGATTTCAGAAACTTGGAGATCATGAAACAAATAGAATCTGCAAGTTTCAAAATTGCTCTGGAGTAGAAGAAAAAAAGATGATGCATGCCTGAAATGAAGCCTTTGTAATCCCTGATAATACCAGTCTTGACAATTCCTGGGTGCAATGCATTGACTGATACATTTGCATTTGTTGCCTGTTAGAATAATTCCAAGAAACAGTGTGGTGAGACAAAAATGATATTTTCCAGGATGGATCGTGTGGGCTTGCATCTCTCGACCCTGGCCAGCAACGGTAGTTTGGCCACTCTATCAAAAAGTATTGATCAGAAATGAGTCGATTTGTGTATATTTTACCTTGAGCTTTCTTGCCAATTCCTTGGCATGCAATATGTTGGCTAGTTTTGATTGAGCATAAGCGTGAGCGGCATTATAACTGCATGAATGTAATGTGAACATATCAGAAAAGGTAGATAATCTGCTGATTTTGGCAGGACCATAAGGTAACTAAATGAATATACCATACACAGATTTTTCTTTAAAAACAAAAATATCAACAAAGAAAAATCATAAACAATATGTAATGTACTTCCAATTAAGAAAGAATTTTATACCTGACTTAATTCAGTCAATTAAAGTTCAAGAGATTTTTCTTGTTCGTGAAAATAAAATAGAAACAAGAAGTGGTGTGTACTGTATATTATTGATTTTTGAATTTCATCTTTAAAATGTTAACTTCATTCAGGGGAGTAGCCTGAATTTATACATATATATATATATATTAGAAAATAATCAATTTTACCCTGAAGATAATGTGTCATTTGATATCACAAAATTTGAAATTTAATTGTCTACTTGAGCTGTAGACAAATCTAAGCTCACTTGAGCCTTTTGGAAATTTCGTCTTAAAAGGTTAGAACAAACTCAAATTCTTATATGTTGTTTATTATTTTCACGGAAAATTGTATCCATACATGTGTTACCTCCTTGGGTTTAGCATTTTGCTGAAACAAAAGTCTTCTTTTTTCACCCATTTGTGTATTACAGAAGTGACATTTATTATTCTTCCTTGGATGCCACTCTCTGCTGCTGTCTCCACCATTTTCCCCAGCAATATTTCTGTCAACAGAAAATGTCCTGCAAAAATAAAAATGTAATAATATTAAATTTTTGCACTATATACTTAAAATCCTTGTTGAAATGTTTGATTATATATATATGTATCACAAATTCAAGCAGGAAATATAAGAATATACCTAAGTAATTTGTTGCAAAAGTCATCTCAATTTTGTCTTCAGAATACTCCAATCTGTGTGAATATATGCCAGCGTTGTTTCTGCATACATAGAAAAGAAAAGTTAATATCAGTAATCAGTTTTATGCACTACCTAATCGTGTCATGTCCACCACAACCAATTTTAGAATAGTCGAACAACAAAAGAGAGACATTTATTTATTTAAACTTGGTATTCAACACGATCCTCCCAAGTCAAGTTCATTTTTTTCATCAAATGTCTGATATACGTGCTTAATTTTCATAAATGGATGGCAGTGAGACTTGAATTCAGAATCTTTGTCTCCTTTCTTTATACACTCCAAATCTTATTAAGCCGTTAAATTGTAGACACTCATAGTCTTCTACACCTAACAAAACAAGAATGGTGAACAAGAAAGAATATGAAAGAGAGAGCGAAATATATATACATGAGGATATGAAGGGGTAGTCCTAATGATAAGAAATCAGAACAAAATTTCTGGATTGAAGCAAACGAACTCAAGTCCATCTCTAATAAGATTATTTCTGCTGCTGGACTCTCCTTTTGTATGCATTCCTTCACTTCTGCTGCCTTAATCAAGTCCCTCGCCGGAATAATTACTCTTACACCACTATTCGCCAGCACTCTCGCAGTCTCAGCACCGATACCAGATGTCGCACCTTATTGTACAAAACAGTTAAAATTATAAAATCTCTTGCAGAATATTTAAAACGAAGAAACATTTCCAAGTGTTGAACTATGACTTCAGTGCGTGTGTGCTAGCGCACAATGTCTCTGGCCAAACTTTATATATTCATAGTTGGATATATACAATGTTTAAGACTAGATTTAAATGAATACACGGAATTCCTCTTTAACAACTTGAACTTCTAGGATGTGATTGTTAACTTGTATCTGCCACCAATTTTTAAAATTGTTCGTGTGAAATATTTTTTATCGAGTCACGAACATGATCTAAACACACGAGGAAGCAAAATTTGAACTACACATGATGCCCCTCTCTAGTAACTTTTAAATAAGATGGTTAACGTGTAGATAGAGAATACATACCGGAGATTATTGCGGTAAGCTGAGATATTGTTGGCATGGAACACACACAATCTTGAGTAACTTTTTCAGCGGTAGATTTCGAACCATAGCCACTGGGCCCTGCAATTCCTGTCAAATACTTCATTGTTGCCTTCATATTGATAACCAAACTCAGAATTCTGCACCAAAGGAATGTGAAAATGGTAGAAAAGCATGTACATATTATAGACATGTCGACTTAATTTTTGACCGTTAAGACACAAAATTCACATTGTGGCAAGCATGCATGCAATGTGTTTATAAACACATACGTCTATCTAACAATGCTGTATGTACATATATATATATATATATGCCTCCCTAGGTCGGCTTTTGTTTGTACTTCATTGGATGCAAGAAAGAACCAACAACATTCTCATTAACGTCGAGACTCCATGTGTGGCATAACTTAAATTATGATTTAAACTAATCAAATATACTTTTTATCAACATATTTCGCAAATCCCTCAATTCACTGCACACTTTAACCGCCCATTACATAGGATCCACAATTTATAAACACTTAGAAATACTAAGTCTTTGTTTGGTGAGTAAAAAGATATTTTTTGTAAATATTAATAAAAATTGATGAAATATATGGTTTAAAAATTGTGGATACCATAAAATGAGTGGTTAAAATTAATTATTGACTTTAATTCCCTACCAAACAGGGGCTAAGAATCAAGCATGTCGTTCCTTCTTTAAAAACTTAACCTTTGGTAAGAGAATAGCTTGAGTTCTTATAATAGTTTCCATATTTAATTGGATTTATCCCTTAACGAATCGATGAGTTCAATATCACTATCAAACCTCCTGATAAAAATTAAGTCAGTAGACTAAAATTCGGTGGTGGATAATTTGCAGTGGATTAACATTGTATAATTTTTCAAGCTTGTAACATTGTAGCAAAAACAATTTTAAGATGTAACAACACTCGTTATTTCGGAAACATTTTCATTAGAGAATCCTTCGGATTCTGTGTGAAGCAGCAGCCGAAGGATCTGCAAAATCCGGATGCCGCCGTGGAGATGGATTCTGCATCCATATAATATGTGCAACCGGCAGCCGAAAGAATAGTCAAATCAATTTTGTTTGGAGCAATCGTCAAGGAAGGCTGTGCTGTCATTACGAATTCAAATGGCTTATATGGGTAAGCCGGCAGCGGTCAGTTCAATTACATACGTAAAAAGGACAAAAGTGAAACCACACTAGCCTGTTCCACATTCCGTCCTCGACCAGGTCAAGATTAACAAATAGAGAACTCCAAATCAAAAAAGAAACAGAAGATCAAATGTTTCTGGTGTTCCGGATAGCTAAATAAATATGACCATGATGGAGATGGCTGACGAGCCTCATCGAGATGCTTGATAAGAGCTCATTGCCAAACTGGAATGGATCTGAATGAACGTGGCTGGCAAAGTCGGATGTTAAACTTGGAGTGGCTGACTGGTTTGCTTCGGACGATTCACGTCACATTGAACTATCCATGTGATGATTAATCCTTACCACTCGGGCAAAATTAGAACTCTACCACCACAGGAGCCTTCCATTAGGGCCCGCTTCCTCTTTCCTTTTTTCACCCCCTGTATGGCCACACGAGGACATGGAGACATAGAAAAGGGGATCTATTGACTTGTTCCAACCTACGATAATAAGTAGACGAGATTGGATATACTTTAAGATCGAGAAACGAAAGAAGATTGCAATGGTTGGAGATGAGTCGAATTATGAGAATTGAATTCAAAAATCTCACGTAGAAGGTAGAAAACAATAACAATTACCATAGTTGCAGTGTGACTCCAGATCATGTTGATCGTTAACTTGCTAGCTTTGGAAGTAGATATCTGCCAATGATGAGGCCAAAATGGGACGTCGAACCCAACATAATAATTATTACAAGTTATTTCACTAGAACTGGAGGTAGTACAATTTAGTTAATCTCTCCTCTCATTAGAAGTTACTTTCTGCCATCATCCCAACCCAAACCAGCATTTCCTTTGTTTCCAATTGCTTGTAATGGTTCGATCAAACCATTGGTGCCACGGCCAAGTGCCTCCCCCTGTACCAAATATTAGGAGCATTAGAAAGGATATTATATCACAAACAATAAGAATACATGATTTCCTATCACGCTAACAAAGGCCAAATGCAGACTTGGATACTTGAATGGTATTCTAAGATAATAATATGATGACATTCTCAAATATTTGATGCAACTTTTGCCTGAACAGAAACAGAATAGTACTTGGTTCTCCTTACTAAAACTGAATTCTTGACCATCATTCTGTTCAAAAGATTACCTCCTTCCAGCCCATGCTTTCAAGAATTTTTCTGGCATAACTTCCTGCCCCGAAGGAAATGCTTAACGACTCGACTGCAGCTTCTTCAGGGTGTAATGAAATAAGAGATGATGGAGAATCAGTACTGTCAAGTGACGTTTTTTGTTCTGGACCAATACCAAAGCCACCATGCAGAGCTCTTCTCTCGGCAGCTCTGTCCCTGTACACATGATCCTGAAATTGCAAAATATAAAAATTAGAAAGGAAAACACAATGGAAAAGAGTTGCAGTGCAAAAATCTACATTCAAACACTGTTGCCTGAGCATGAAAATCAAGCAGCACTACTTCAAAATATACGTCCTGCCAGCGCAACACATGATATAATCCTGCTCAGGTAGAAGCAGGCCCTACCAATTTACTCACTTCATTAAAGGAAGAAAGTTAATAGTACTGAAATCCATAGAAAACTCTCATGAATCTTTTGAGGAACACCCCAAGAAACATTGCATATTTACTTCAACTTCAAGCTTCAGATTCCTGGGTGAGTTTTTGCTTCCGTGATTTAAGGAAGCCAGAAGTAATACTTCCTCTTGAACATGAGGGAATGGGAGTGGGAGGTTATCAAGATTTAACATGCATCTATTCATGAACAAGATCAATTGGCTAGTGTAAGGCTTCTTGTGATAATTTGCATTTTAAACATATTAACCTACCTTATGTATGATGACACCAAGAATGAAAACATATAAGAGCCAACTTAAATCAAAACACTAAGAGACAAGGTGGCCACATATCACACGGTGATGTGGTAGGCTGGTAGCCTTGCAAGTTGCATCAGCTCAAATAAATCTTTAAAAAACTCCAACTGAACCCTCAGTCTACAACATGGAGATTAGATTAAAATACTACCATGTTTAAACCAGGGAATCTCAAAGCAGAAATGACAATCAGTCTGTCACTATTATGAATTTATGAATCAAATGATTATAATACACTTGGCACTTAAATGTACACCAAATTCTTTTTCTTTTTCCAACTATCAAGCACGGTTGCTGAAAACATACAAGTTAAGGAAACCTTAAGCTTCATAAAGCTTATGTAGGCAGGAGTTACCTTTTCAGATGAGCAGAGCTTCTCAGAGGACAAAGATTGGTCCTCTTGGACAGCAAGACCTTCCGAGCTTTTAGATTCGGACTTCGAATGATATTTTGGTATCTTATTCATATGTTTATCGATTGACAATTGTGGGAAGCCCCAATCTTTGGTCGGGTCGGATGCATCATAAACCAACAAGGATGCCAAGTATTGCGAGCTAGGAATCCTCAATCTATATACCTGACCTATGGGAAGGAAAAACTAGAGTAACTGATCTGTTTCACAAAAAATGAAGAACAAATCTTTGTGTGTGCAATCTTGTGTGTGAGAAAGATAGGCTTTAATTTAGATTAACAATGCAGAAGGTAGAGCTTGGCACACTAATAAAAAATGCATAATTACATTGCTACAAACTCAAAAGTGGTCATCTCTACTTAATAATCCCTTAACATTACTAAGGACAATATAGCAGAACAGGAAGGCCAATAACATATTATCCTGCACCTGATCACATGCCATCTCTGAATATATATCTTTGTAATTTGTCTTTAAGCTCGAACTTGTGGGTTTTTGCACTCTACTAACAGAAGTCTCGCAAGTTTTTTGACTTTGTGATGTGCCAACATTTCCCTTTATTATAACAAAGGTCATGATGTCTGGTGTCACCTGTTGGCTTAGACCATAGACCAGATCTAGTGCGCTGCTTCTCTGGTGTTATCAAGAGAATCAAGAGAAGTTTTCTGGATGTATATCCTCAATTTATAGAGTTTATAAAAATAAAAGTCAGTGCTGCTATTACATTTGTTTTTTTTTCCAGGAAATCATTTACTACACGTGCACAACGAAGATCCTCGTTTTTAGAAATCTTATTCGTTGGCGAATATTATATGTATGTTTAACCAAAGCATAATTGGAATTTAATGAAAATAGTAATTAGTACACGAGGATTTAGACTTTGCTCTTAGTAAAGTTGACATTTTAACATGCAACTTCAATACTCATTAAAATATCAGTCTATTGGAGCTAAACAAAACCTCAACGGAAGCAATTTAATTTGTCTAAAACTCAAACAAGTAATAGAAGTTTAAGATTGATTTTCTCAAAAGAATCACCATTTTCCGGACATGTTAAAATTAAAATATTGCATCACTTACATGGAGAAAACAATAATCAACGTATAATTTGCTCAGACTCTACAAGATTGATCTTTTGAAATAAACTCTAATCAAGAGAATCAAGACTTATCTCCGATCAATTATGTCACAAGAAATACTGGATTGGCTATATTATCAGGTGAGAAAGAAATGGTTGAACATGATTATTCAAATTTGATTCATGTTTTTTCCTCTAAAACCGCAATTGTTTTACTGTTAAATTTTAAGTTAACAATTTATTTCATAATACACTTATAGATTTTGCATGCATACTACAATTTGGGAAGGGAGCCTAATTTATTAAATTCGTCTTAGATCCCGAAAATTGATGTATAAATTCTTCAGTAATGAGCTTTCCATAATTTAGAGAAATGAAGAAAAGCATACTATGTCCAAAAAGTTATCTTTACCCAAAGTTGGTTAAATATTTTTATTATCTTAGCAATCTCTTTCTTAAGCAATTCACTATAATGTATAAGGTAAAAAAGAAATTGGGAAAATGGCAAACCTGAAGTCACCCGTACCATATCAAGATACACTTCACACACTGGAGCAGTTTTCACACGAGCTGAAGATATAGATGGATGGAGCTTGCTAGAGCGCTTTTTTAGTCGGCCAACCAGCCTAGCCACCTCACCTTTTCCATCTTTTCCGGTCCCTTTAATTAATGCCCAGTCCCATAAATCCACCATGTGCAGATCTGATATCCACTCTTCATTTGGTTGAGTAGCTTGACCGTACTGAGCTCTCCAATTCTCTTCTTCTAGAGATATACCTGTGCAGAAGACCATAGTTCAAATCGTCAATTCAAACTACAATTTGTAGTAATCAAACTACCCAACTTATCTTTCCTCTCTCCCCTACTCTTTTCTGTTAGCTTCAATCAGTATCCTTATATAGGTCTAATTGAGAAGCCTTGAAAAGTAGATAAGAGGACAAATTCCCATGTAAGTATAGATGCATGTGAATAATGTTTCAGTGTATGTCATTAGGGCACATGTGTATCTGTAATGCAGTCACAGAAAATTGAGAATACGAGAAGTCAAAACCAGTAGTTTTGAGTAATACTAATTTTCTTTCTTGCAATATGTACCTTCATCTGCTATAGTGCTGCTAAAATCAGTTAAACAATTAGGCTCGTCAGGGATCAATTCGCCTTCTTCCAGTTCTTGAATGTCATCATCTCCTGCACTCGAGAAAGAAGACCTGATAAGATGCCCCTTGGCAAGATTACTCCATTTAAGTTCAGAAATATTTCACATACCATCTGCTGGAAGATTTAGCTGCTTTGTATCATTAGTTTCCACAGACATTGCCATGTCAGAAGCAGCAGCATGAGTTGATTGGTCGGAATAACCCGATAAGTACATATCAATAAGAGTATCTTCCAGCCTGATCATAACATTTAAAGCTGATTAGGTATCTAGTATATGCAACAAGAAAAGTGGCATATAAAGATAAGAAGATAGGTCTAGCCTCAACTTACCATTCTGACGCTGGAGGTGGATACTCAGATTGGTCGTTGCTGATGCATATTGACGGATCTAAACAAAATAACATAAATGGAATAATGTGGATAGAGGAGAAACAAATATATCTAACAACATTAAAAAGCTCTTCCATTAGACTTCAATATAATATACAGAATATTCAAAGCTTAAAGTATGAAGTAGTGAATGACAAATAGTGAGGAAGGCTGCCATATAAACAACAAAAACTAAACACTCAAGGTGATCAGCTTTTAAACCTCATCAACCCAAATATACATAAATACAAAGTGACAGCTGACCCAAGCCTTGCAATATATGCACAATTGCAAAGAGCGTTTTAAGGATCAACATTTACTCAAATCTCAACATATGAATTTAAAATTTACTCTACACACACATAATAGTTCACCTAGGGAAGATTCAGCAGAAAGTGCAGCTCCTTCCTTTTCTTGATCCCCATCCTAAGTTGAACAAAGTAATAACCTCGTTATCTTCATAACTCTAGAAAATTTGAGAGCCCACTCCTATTTAAATAAAAATTGGAAAAAGCAAATTCTTATAAGTCATAACAATACCAGATTGGACTGAAGACGCACATAATTCCCATTTTCGAATTTGTAATAAAGCCCATCTACGCTGCTGTAATACCACCCCGCTTGTGGGTCATGGTAAAATCCAGTGCTGCGTCAAAGTAATACACATAAAAACAAAATCAAAATGTCAAAACAGTATATCGTTACTAATCATTAAAATAAAAACCATTTTGGGTTCAATTTTAATTTTTCGACATAAGAGCCAGAATATGTGGTAAGTTTCTAAGAGAAAAAATATAAAGTAGAAGCGAAGAAGAGAGGAAAAATGATAGAGAATTACAAAACCTGGCATGGTAGTAGAGCTGAGAATCTTCATCCCACTCGAAGGTGCAATTGATTTCCTGCGATCCTTCAGTTCCCGCCATAATTTGTTATCTTATTTACTTCTTCTCTTCTTTTATAGGGCGAATTCCGAATTGGGTTTTCCTGATTGTTCTTGAATTGAACGCAAATAATTTCTTAAAATCAATCTCTAATATTGAGCATTAAATTGAGGATCTTTGCAATTAGTACTTATTTCTATCTGTATGTTTATGCGTATACACCAGCATTTCATATTGTTCTCTCAACTTCGGTTTGACGTAAATTGGTTGCTCAAGTTTGCATTTCATTTCAGTTACACCACTATATTAACATTTGTCCAATCGTCTAATGGAATATCATGCGAAGAGTCAAAGAGTCGGAGGCCGTCGTAGACATTAAAAGTAACGATGGTCATTGAACTTTTAAGTGAAATTTTTCTGGACACAAGAAAATATCGAGTTTTTCGAATTTTATATATCTATCGTCTTTTAATTGCTGTAGAAAAACAAGTTGAATGTAATAAACGAATGGACAAAAAGGGATGATAGAGAATTGGTGTGGGTTTGATCGGATGAGATATTGAACACGAGAAGAGATATATAAATCATATTTCTTAAGTAATTAAAAATTTAATGATGACAAAATAGTTGTAATATCATTTGTAGCCATTCTATTTCTTCAAAATAATAAATAGTTAAGGTTATCTTAATTTGTCCATTGCAATAAGAATAATAAAATCACTCGATAGGGTTTACTGAGTTGAAATACTAATTCTACGAAATCACCCCTCATGACAGACGTGATAATTAGAAGTTGAATGTGACTACAACAAAGTGAGTTTTCTTTTCTTTTCTTTTCTTTCTTTTACTATTTCTCTTTCATTGTTAGTAATATGTGCCATCAAGCATGGTCGACTTATTAAAATAATTAGAAGAATTTTGCATAATAAACATATATTCTAATTATTGAAAACTTGGACCACTGCACAACTTTTACCTATCAAAAGACTGCTTATATTTTGCTCGTATTTATAAATTATTTATAAACATTCAAGTCACATTTTATCCATGCAATTTGAGAAATTCACAAGTATTACTCACAAATAATTTAAACAATTTTTCAACACTTCCTAAACAGGTTTATGCATACAAAGATTATAGTTTGTGCCCTCTACAAATAGATATCCACACGACATAGTTTTATATGAATCCAATGAGGCATATTTCAGATGAACGCCACAAATAATCACACAGGTATAGTTTAGACATAGTTTTGCAATTTGAAAGGAATACAATCACGTTTATTGTAGTCTAACATGTGTCAAATACTCGACCCTTCAATAAAATTCCAATACACTTGTATATCAATACGATAAGCTGCAATCTACGCAACGCAAAAGTTACATTTTCCACACGAAAAAGAAAAAAAAAAAGAAAAAAGGAAGCTGGTCTTCTGTATGAGGCTTTACAAGAAACTGTATATAGGTAAATAACAATTTCGACCTGACCTCAACTCTACAACCCTGTCATGATCATCACCGTCTCGAAAACTTGGACCACAAGTAGACCACAAAGAAACATAATAGTGCAAAGAGAACCACATGCATCACGTGGTTCGATCCTTCCCGGATGATACTTCTGTTCAGCCGCCTCATGTTGTTTTTCACTCCTGCCTGAGCTTTGATCAATGTCATTTGCTGCACAGACCAGAATAAAAGGAGCTCATTTACGTCCTTAACAAGACAATCCAACATATGTTGCATCTATTTTTGTAAAATTCAAGGATTAAAATATATATTACATTTTTCAACTTACGTAAATTTACTTAAATAGACAAGAATAAAATTAAATAAAATCTATCACTCTAAATTCATCCACTAATATGTATCCTTCATTAAATGCTTTTGAACATTTAATATTTTTTTAAACTTTAATTTTAACTAATATCCTAGTATTCATAAAACATTTTCTTCTTCAATAAAAACTAAAACAAATCATGAGAGAGATACCCTTAGAGCATATAAGTACATGGGCTGGGAACAATTCTATATCGATTCAAATCAAGTTCTTAATCTGAGTAAACCCATTAGCAGAATCATCGGAGATTTATTGTGATGACTGGCTTCTCACCATGTGGTTAAGTAGAAGCCATTGGTTTGTACCATTATTTCATTTTACTGGAGGAGTTGGAACTTGAAAATACCCAAAAAGAAAACGAGTAGTGCCACATAATATATATTTCTGTTTCAATTCGATAATCATAGTAAAAAGTACAAAATATGTGACTTGACTTGCATTGTTATTGGATTGACTAATGTAATGAGTTTAATATCTATATGTATATCATTTGCCATCGTGGAATATTCACATAATAAAAGAAAAAAAAAGTAAGTTAATTTAATAATAATAATAATATTGTTCAAATGTAATGGGGATGAATATAATACTTTCTTAAAATCTTAAAATTGTAATAGAGATAGATTTAGAATGCAATAAATATATAAAAGTGGTGTAGGTATGTATTTAAATGGATGAATTTAATAGAGATAAAATTTCACAAGGGATAACTATGAACTTCTTAGTTCTTACAATTATGATTATGCCATGTTGGTTCTACTCCATAAAACTGGGGCACTACTTTCATTACTATTAACCTCTTACAATTATTGATCTCTTACACTCATTTCTACAAAAAAAAGGTGATCTAGCTCAAGGTAACAACTGAAATATCTTATCTTTTATCTTGGCGCTTGATGCCGTACCACATAAACCTCCTTTACAACAGTAAAGGAGAGAAAAGCACTAACAAAGGAAACAACGTTTGGGGTAAATCAAACAAAACTTGGGGATGTCTTCAGGAAAAAAAGATAAGCATTTCGATACAAGAAGGAAGTGACAAAACTTTTTTAATAAACAAGCTTATCAAGGGCGTTAAGTTCTTTGATAAGTAAACATTTTCAAACTTTGAAAAAAGATGAACAACAAGAACAGACCCCATAAACAAAAATGAAATTGAGAACAAAACAATAAAATCATGTCAAAATCTCGAGGACCCAAATCCATGTGATTTGATGGTATTGGCAAGGGAAAGGAAGGGATAGAAAAATTCGATATGAGCATAAAGGAGGATAAATAATTTATTACACGACAAAAATAAAAATAATCCTAAAGCTTATACATACCATTCCCTTCCATGTCATCCTTGCACAAATATAAGAATATTATATTTTAATTCCGTTCTCTCTACTAATCTTGAACCAAATGGAGCTATAGTGATTTTTAAAATCATATCCAAAACTAGCTTCAGTGTAATAGTAAGAATTGGCATCAATTTCCTTTCTCCTTTCTAAAGAATGACTTGCCAAACTTCAACTAGTCTTTCACAATTTATCATATTAATTGATTAAATCGAGCTTTTTGCTACTACCATCCCAATAATGATTTCATCATCAAACTTTTTATTTACTCTTGCGTTTTCTTTGAAAAAGGAGAGGTCATTCACCAAACTCCTATCCTTTCACTTGTCCATAAAAAGTATGTATTCATCCTAGTCGCATCCTAGTCGCATACAATTTTGCTTGATCTTGGAAAGATGCAATAATCCTTTAACAGTAGTAAGTTCCACTTAGCTTTCACAGTGATGGGAAATTTGACCAAAATGTCATAGGAGAGCAAAATCATACTTGAATTTCATTTTACGTCATTGGCCACAAGTTTAATAGACACAAAAAGTTCAACACCAAAAATGATTGCAGAGCATATTCTTAAGCGAATGAAAAGATATAATTCAAAAATCACAACAAGTAGACATACCAGCTGATTGAGGAAATCATTCTGGAACTTGGCTTCTGACTCGATGTCTCGAGCAACCTACCATATTATATGCGTAAATGAGAAAATTAGATACACATGCGTACAATTGTACAAAATTAGAGCATAAAATAGGATTTGTTAATATGTGGCAACAACAAATTACATTTTGGATTAAGCCAACGTGTTCCTAAGTGCAAGAAGTTTATTAAGATGAAAAGAGAAAAAAATTAGGCATAGTTGTCAAAAGTGCACCTAGGTGCAAAGCAATGTGGCGCGCACTTCTCAGGCTTTTTCTGGTAGGCGTAAAGCTTCAAACAATTGCGGTGTAAAAATTAATTCAAATTCCAATTTCCAGCACAATTATTTCATCTGATTTTACTAAAAAATAAGCTTATGTAATCCAAAAAATTTATCTTAATGCCTGCAGGGAATTATATATACAGACACCTAACAATACAGAAATTCCAGATTAATTAGTAGAATTGATATGTTCTTTCTTAAGTCATCGCAGTCAAACAAACCCTACATTAAGTAACAAAATTTTCGCATATTATAATTACAAAAAAAAAAAACTCACATTTTTTAGCAGTCGAACTTGTTTGCGGAGACCAGTGACCTCCTCGTCGAAATCGGCATGCATCGGATCTATTCGAAGCTGGATTTCATCAGGATTACTGCCCCCTCCCACAGACCTTGTGCTTAATCCTTCCCTGTTTCAATTACAAATAATCAAGTTAGAAAATTCTCAAATAATAACAAAGCAAAATTATCCAATAGGTTTGTAAAATATAGATACTGAATATCAAAATCGTGAAATTTACCTTGATCTGTAAGGATCAGCCATTGGAGAACAAAACGAATAACCCCCCAAATTTTTTTATGGAATTGTGAAATATTTGATAGAGGAAAGAAAAATTACATATACATGAAAAAAAGGATGAAATATTATTAACGCTGTTTAACCATGAGGTGCTCTTGCGTCGATCAAATGCCCTTCTGACATAACGTCACATAATTAAAATTTATTGGACAAAATAGCCAATAACCCGATTTGCCCTGACTCGTCCCATCTTGGGTTTTGGATCAAGGTTGGACAAAATTTTCAAATCAAATCAGATTCAAATCAAGTCAAGTCGAGTAATTCTTCTTGAGTTAAATACTTGAACAAGTATCTAAAATTAACGAATTTAGTTCGGTTTCCGATTCTAAACTAAGAGTCGAAGAATTAAATATCCCTAATTTTTTTATATTCAATAAGTTAAATTATTTTATTTTTTCTAAATGAATTTGCTAACTAATTAATTTAGCTCAACATCAAAATATAATTTTTCTATATTTCTAATTTTCAGCCCAAATCTAACTTAATCAAATTGTTCTAAATTTTAACCAAATCGCTCATTTTACTATCCTTTCTGTCGTTATAGAGAAATCGAATTAGAAGCTGGGTTACTCCTCTCTTCATTATTGTGAGCTAGTTATCTTCCTTTCCATATGATTTTAATAGTCAAATCTATGAAGAATTCAAAAAAGAGATACACGATAGATATCATACAATTGGATTACGTTATTTTGTAAGAATTAAGATTGAACATGTCATTAATTGAATTAATGTAGCGTTGTTGTAAATTTTAAACAATTTAATTATTGTACGGAACCCGAAAATCGAATTAAACCGAACTCCACTTACTAAATACCTGAAAATTCGGGTTCGATTCTAGAATTGAATCGAATTGGATTATGTCCAACCCTATTTTGAATAGTATATCGAGAATGGTGTGTTTACAGATAAGTAAAAATTTAGAGGATGTTTGACAAATTAGCTTATAAAATATGGGCTCCACAAAATTTACCACTTTATCCATAAGGTTTATTTTACTTATTTTTTATTTGAATTCGTATGGGGTTTAATTTAGGGTAAATTGCATATTCAGTGTCTAATGTAAAAGCACATTTGAGTGTTTAAAAACTCAAGGTTTTTTTAACGTATTGATATCCATCAAGTGTTCGCAACTGATATTCATTTGAAAAAGATAAGTTGTATAAGAAGAAAGTAGAAAACTCCAAACTTGTAAGCATCACACGAAGCGTAAGATTCCAAGAGAATTCGATATCAAAAATAAAACATTGTAACAAAATCCCTCACATTCATATGGCAAGACTTTCAGTTATAGCAAATGAGCATATTTCTTTCTTACATTTTCCTTACAGAAGGCTGGGAAAAGGTAAAATATTATTAAAACAAATCATAGAATTCCGAAATAAATTAGGAACATCTTGAGAGATAAAATAACACATAACAAACGATAGCAAGTCCAAGCACGCGCGGATACATTTTATGCAAATCTGTGCGATCTATATTCCACCTGAAAAAACTACTTCATAAGATACAATTAAGAATCAGAACCACAGCACAAGTCCCAATCTGAACCATATAGAATTTTATATTTTAACAATTACATTCTTGTAAGAGAAATGTTAGAAGTACGTGTACATCTAGTTTGATAGCCCCCTCACATGAAGGGTGGGGCTCGCAATTTTAAAAATTGCGGACCCCCCACCCCCCATGTGAGGGGGGGGGTGTCAAACTGAGTATACACCAGCCTTATTCTTCTTGTAAATACCAAATGCAGTGCAAAAGGACACCATAGAACTTGACTAGAGTTACATTCAAGATTTCACAGTGTCTAGCCTCTTGCAACTATCCATACTTTTTCTATATAATCTATAAGACTACCGAAGCATCATTTCTCGTCCCGTTCATCGTAGCCAGACAACCCTCCATGGGATTCCCATCTCCAATGACATAGTCGTGAGAAAAATGTATTTTCTCTTGTTAGAGAATTCCATTTAGGCTGTGTTTGATATGGAAAATTTTCCATGGAACTAGGAATTCAAATTCCATCTTCCACCAATTTGCTTGTTTGATGGGAATAATTATCCTGGGAATTGGATTTCCACATTTTCTTCACAGGGTGACATTTTCTTTCTTTTGCTTGAATTGGTTTCCAGTTTTTTTTTTTTTTTTTNAATGGTAAAAAAATCTATTCATTTAATTGACAATTTGCATAAAAAACAAAGCCAAACGAACACAAAAAATATGAATTCCCGGGAAATTATTGGCTATCCAAACAAATTCTATCGCCAATTCTAATAAATTTTATCCATTTAATTGATCATTTCCATGAAAAACGAACCAAGTAGAAAATTATATCAATCAAACACAATTAATACAATTTTCAGTAAAACAATTTCTAAACAATTGAACTCCCTGGAATTTAGTTTCTTTCCACTCATTTTCCACATTTGCAATCAAACGAACCCTTATATAAAACATATACCCGCTGATTTACAGGCTTTAAAATAGCAAGACTACCATATATCATAAATTAAGAAAAGAATCAAAGATTACAACTATAGAGATGAGATTTCAAAATTGTGCAAGATGTAGAATCTGCTTGCTTTAAATGGATAGCTGACTTTCCTTTGACATCCTCTCAAATTAATGTCCGTATATTTTCCAGCATCAATTGCGAAAAAGGAAATGATGGCGCGACGAGCTATAGATTTGGTAAAGATATCTGCAAGCTATAGAGTAGTTGAAATATATTCAAGGGTGATAACCTTGTGGTCAAAGGCATCTAAGATGAAGTGGTAGTCAACCTCTATATGCTTCGTACACTTGTGGTAGGTGGGGTGTACTACAATTTGGATGGCACTAGCGTTATCAAGATGTAGTGGAGTAGGTTGAACAAGGAGAAACCAAGTTTTATAAGGAGACCATGCATCCAAATGATCTTAGGGCAGGCTGCAGACATGGCGCGATACTCGGCCTTTGTGGATGACTTGGAGACTCTACTACTTCTTGCATTCCCAAGAGATAAAAGTATCACCAATGAACACAAACCATCCAATAGTAGATTTCATGATTTCCAGGCAGCCTGCCCAATTAGCATCATAGGAGGCTTGTAGTTGGAGTGAAGCACCAATAGGGAAGAAGAAGTCACAACTAGGTATGTCAATGATGTACCGATTGATGCAATGAACAGAGGCTAGGTGGAGATGCATAGGTATTTACGTAAACTTGATAACGGTGTGGACATCATAAGAAATGTCCTTTCGGGTGAGAGTTAAATATATGAGACTACCACCCAACTTCCGGCAGAAAGTGGGATCCTTAAGGAGCTCCCCTTCATCACCCTATATTTCACATTAATTTCCATGGGGTGTACACCGAAGTAGTTTCTATGAGTTTTGCTACCTGAATCAAATCTTGCATATACTTGGTCTGATTTAAGAAGAGACCTTGAGCCAACGAAGCACCTCCAACCTCAAAAAATAGGTCAGCCAAGGTCTTTCAGGTGGAAACTAGAATGCAACAAATTCTAAATCATAGAGATGGCTGCAATATCTAACTTGCGACAATGATGTCGTCTACATAGACTAGGAGGACAATTATGCCATTAAAGGTCATCTGTACGAAAGAGAGGGGTCATACTGAGTTTGAGTGAACGAAAAGTCAAAGAGTGGTTCGAAATTTTTCAAACCATGCTCTCAGTGCATGTTCCAAAACATATAAAGAAAGTCTTAATTTGCAAAACATGAGAGAAGTTTCATGTAAACTTCCTCTTTGAGATCACCGTGTAGAAATGCATTCCTAACATTCATTTGATGTGAGGGCCATGATTTATAGGCGACATGGGCTAGTATTGTTTGCA
>CAIGRM010135270.1:0-10411 GCA_903798335.1 Fraxinus albicans | reverse complement strand
TTTTGTGATACAAATTTCTCAATATAATTTACATTATTTTATTAGGAAATTTAAATGGAATATGTCATTAAAAAAATTTCGAAATTTTACATCCGAAAAAATCATATTCCATGTAAATTTTCAGATGCAAAATTATATGGAGTGTGATTTTTTTGGATGTAAATTTTCGATTGTGAAATTTCTCCCAACTTTTTTGCAAGTTCGATTGTGCCCCCCTAACTTTAATTTTCTGCATCCGCCCCTGACCGTTTGGTATAAATTAAAATCTCAAATCGAAATCTACAATTAATTTTAACCACATATTTTATTGAACTCACAATTTTTCAACTATACATTTCATCAACTTTTATCAAAATATATTAAAACTATGGTTTTAATCTATACCAAACAGGGGCATAATATCATTTTTCCCCTTTATTTTTATTTATTGGACATATATTTGATTATGATACATAGTCCTTGTTTGGTAGGGTTTGAAATTTAGATTTTAATTTAAGTCAAATTCTGCAATTAATTTTAACAACATATTTCGTGGATTTAATAACGTTTCAATCACACATTTTATCAAATTTTATCAAAATTTACTAAAAATCTAATTTTAATCTCTATCAAACGGAGACGGAGTAATGATCGCGATTAAATAATTATTTTGTTTTCTTTTAACAGCGCCATACAATATATTAAAAAACATCCAAGTATTTCTCAACAGTTTCTTTTGTTGGAAAAAGTATGCTTTGTTACAATTAAAAAAGTTACATTTTGAATATTTAAAGGTCGGAGAAAACTTAAAAGATTTTTAGCAATGTATTTAGCAACTGTATTAAAGATTATAAAATCCACCATTAATATTTTGAAAGAAGCTATGTTTTATGGATGTGATTTTCGATTTTACAATATTTGAGAATGAAAATAACCAAATTATCAAAAAGGTTTGGCATTTTCAACTGGTATCATGGAGCATTCTTTCTTGGATTAAATTAGTTACTTGCACACACAAAGTGTACACCTTGATTGTCACCCCTTATGTGTCAAAAATGAAAAAGGTGTTGTCAAGATCAATGTGTCAAAATCTGCCATCTCACATAAATGTAAACAATTGTGTCAATCTTCATGTACACGTAGCATGATCCTTCTTTCTAAATAGGTTAAATTCCTACATTTGATCTCCATAATGCATTAGTTTCGCATGTCTACTGTGAAGGCAACGGTGTTTGGTGCTATCGCAATGCATTCATCTCATGGCGGTTCTCCTGTTCAAGATTTGTTGATTTTTAGATATGTCTAGTCGATTTAACTATTATTTTGCTAGGCTACTTGTTTGCTGGCGTAGCTAGCTTTTATGAACCATGTAATACTAATTGGATTTGTTTCATTTTAATTCAACTCCAGTTCATTTTATGCTTAGGTTTAAAGGTGGGTGTCAACTTAATTGGGATGTGTCAGGTGTTCTACGTAAGCACTAGAATGACAAATTAATAATATTTGTACCTTTTATGCATTCGAAGAAAAACAAACCTTGATTGTAAAATGAACCTATATAGAGGGAGGAAATGGACCAAGATGGGCGTTGCATTGGGCTGAAGTACAAGAACATGTAGTGTAATTTTAATCGGCTCAATGGCATAGTTGATTGCCGAGTCGGCCAATGCGGAATCTCCTCTATCACATACAATGTAAGTTATAGAATAATAATAGTCTTCCGGATAAATACTTATAAATAATCTTCGAAACACAAGGGCTTACAAACAGCCATATCAATAAGTGAGGGCTTACATTGAATTGGACTGAAGTACAAGAACATGATGTTTAATTTAATCGGTCCAATCCAAGTGACATAATTGATTGCCGAGTTGGTCAATGTGAAACCCCACTCCACAATAAATTATAGCACACTGATGCATCAAGAGCTCAAGAAAATGTGGTTGGGATGCTTCGCACCACTCGTAGGGAGTCCCTTTCCATCATAGCATTCTGGAAACCTTGATCTCAAACCAGAATCAATCAATCCATCCCTCACGCCTATTGCCTCAACATCTTCAGCTTAGAATTGTTCGATAAATTTCTTCGTCTACATAGCAACCACCACTCCAAATACATGTCGAATTATTGCTTCAACAGTGTAATAACATACTATGTTTTCCATGTGTTTAATTCAAAACTGCAAACATTTGGCAATTCCCATCGTGGGTGATAGATGGACGTGCCACAGTCGTCACTCCCACTCGGCCATTTGTCCCAATCATGGAGGTTACCTTCTATGTCAAACANAACATTTGGCAATTCCCATCGTGGGTGATAGATGGACGTGCCACAGTCGTCACTCCCACTCGGCCATTTGTCCCAATCATGGAGGTTACCTTCTATGTCAAACAAAAGTTGTCCGTAAAGTCCCAAAAATTTCATAGAATAGAATTTTGTTAGGTTTTTAATTATGTAATTGACAATTATGTAAACAAAAGGAACTTAATTGTAAATGTTGTAAAAATTCAATGAGTAATGTGCAATTATATGAAAATAAGTTTTTTTAGGTCTAGGGTTCGAGTATGGCAAAAAAAGGAAAATACGGCGCGGATTTAT
Source organism: Fraxinus albicans (assembly GCA_903798335.1). NCBI lineage: Eukaryota > Viridiplantae > Streptophyta > Magnoliopsida > Lamiales > Oleaceae > Fraxinus > Fraxinus albicans. The sequence goes on along the minus strand of CAIGRM010135270.1, from coordinate 7,834 downwards.
GCTAGACTGTCGCCATGGATTGGCTCGAGCGTCAAATAAATAGGTTTATTAGGTTTATGGTTCGAGTATGGCAAACGAAGAAAAATACGGCACGAATTTTCGGCTGACTGTCGCCATGGATTGGCTCGAGCGTCAAAAACAGAACATTTGTTTCTCCACTGTCGTCCTGCATGTCGCTCGATTGTTGCTGAGCCCTCACTCGAGCGACAGTGTTGTCCGAGAAATTTTTATTTCGCGATTTAAAGGTTTTTTCCCCGGCCCATTACTTTTCTAACCTACCTATAAATACCAAAACACATCTGAATGTGACAAGAGAAAGTTGATCATTGAGAGAGCTTCATCAGAGAGAATTCCTACATATTCCTTCTTTCAACTTTCAACTTTCGTCTTGTAAGATTGTTTTGGTGAGAAAAACACCACTTTCATAATCCAAATACCAAACTGTTATTTCCTCCCATCTGTCAGAGTTGCTGAAGATCGAGAAAAGTTGTCTGGAGTTCCAGTCGTTGAAGAACGCGATGTTCTTCGTGGATCCATAGGAGACAAACGATTTCACAAAGTTAGGAATTACTGCATGAGAGCACAATCCAGGAGAGCTTTAGAAATTGCAGCTGGGAGTGGTGCAGGAGCACAGAATCTAGGAGAGCTGTTGGAATTGTAGTCTGGAGATCAGATAGTACGTGTTGTCATCTAATCTGGTGGACAATAAGTTATAAATCGTTTATAGTTGATTGTTGACTGACAAAGTGCCCGAAATTTTTACCCAGTTTGGGTTTCTCCGTGATCATACCGTGTGTTTTTACTGCTTTATTTATTGATTATATTAACTGTAGTATTTAAACATAAGTTAAATTGACTTGCATGCTTAATCATCTAAAAATAATTAATTGGTGACATATTGTTAATTAATTAATTAAAATTAACCTTATTCCTCGTGGGACGATAACTCACTCATCACAATTATTACTTGTACTACGAACTCGTACGCTTGCGAGATTTTCGCCCAACACCTATAAATACCAAAACACATCTGAATGTGACAAGAGAAAGTTGATCATTGAGAGAGCTTCATCAGAGAGAATTCCTACATATTCCTTCTTTCAACTTTCGTCTTGTAAGATTGTTTTGGTGAGAAAAACATCACTTTCATAATCCAAATACCAAATTGTTATTTCCTCCCATCTGTTAGAGTTGCTGAAGTTCGAGAAAAGTTGTCTGGAGTTCCAGTTGTTGAAGAACGCGATGTTCTTCGTGGATCCATAGGAGATAAACGATTTCACAAAGTTAGGAATTACTGCATGAGAGCACAATCCAGGAGAGCTTTAGAAATTGCAGTTGGGAGTGGTGCAGGAGCACAGAATCTAGGAGAGCTGTTGGAATTGCAGTCTGGAGATCAGATAGTACGTGTTGTCATCTAATCTGGTGGACAATAAGTTATAAATCGTTTATAGTTGATTGTTGACTGACAAAGTGCCCGAAATTTTTACCCAATTTGGGTTTCTCCGTGATCATACCGCGTGTTTTTACTGCTTTATTTATTGATTATATTAACTGTAGTATTTAAACATAAGTTAAATTGACTTGCATGCTTAATCATCTAAAAATAATTAATCGGTGACATATTGTTAATTAATTAATAATTTTAATTTTGCATAATATACCTATTCACCTCCCTTTAGGTATTGTTAGGGTCGAACTTCGTAAAGTTCAAATTTAATTATTCTAGATGCTATATCTTATATTTTGGAAAATTAGGAGACTAAAGTAATATATGTATTAAATTCAATTTTATTTGGGCTAAATAATTAGATTTTGATAAAACAATGATAAGTAAATCAATATTGGACTCGTTGGATAACTCGTACTTAATCATGTATATTAGGTTCGAGAAAAAGTTAATTCGGTTAAGCGAAGTTATTGAGTTTGAAAGATATCACCTTAATTTGTAATTAATTAAGTTTATTATGAATTTGAATATTCTATTTTAGCAACATGAATCCTATTATGTTAAAGTTTAATCGAAATTCTGTTTTAAAGATTCTTATCCAAGTACTTTATCCTACAGGTTTCCCACTTTGCACCAACTCTTTAGGGTCAAGGTTATTATTACTGTTGTACATATATATGTATGACATGACGATTGGGGGAGACACACAAGAATATATATATATATATATATATATATATATATATATATATATAACAAAGTAGGATACGAGGTGCAAGTGGTTTATCCTGTTTAATTTATTTTTTTCATGTTGATAAATATTATGTTGATGAAAGTATGATATGATATGAAATGGTCATCCGATACCAAAGAGATGATATATTATGAGCCCTTACCGATCTCTAAAAATATGATGATGTTATGATATTTTCGACACATGATTTAAATATTTTTATTTGGGATTGCACCATTATTTTCGTGTCCTATTAAGTATTCACATGTACTCACCATTTCCTCTACTCCTCACATGTCAGAACGAGTCATTAGTTGACTGGTGATGAGGTGCGGTCGTGTTACCAGAATTTATGGAACTCAATAAATTAAATCCGGTGTGAGACTTTTATTTTCAATATTAATTTTAGTGTTACTATCATATGGACCTTTTATCTAGGATTTGAATCACGCTTCACTTGGTAATGTATTTACATATGGTGATTTTCCTGATCTCTTTATGTATTCTTTACTATTTGAATCTCCAAATTGAACTATTTTGTTTGCTTGACAAATTTTCCTAGAAAACAGTGAGTAAATTGGGCCAAATTGCATGAAAATAATTGTCTCTATATAATGGGCTAGAAAACTATGAAAATTTTTACATGATAAGTGTTCCAAGTTAAAGTTTTACTACATCGAATCACTATCTTGCACTAAAATTTTATATGGTGTTGTCGACCTATTTAATTATGCACGACAATTGGATTTTATAATTAATTAAAGTATAATAAATTTTGTGTAAACTATTCATACACAAATTTCTTAATAATTAAATTATTAAGCAATTTTCTTTTTGGTAGCGCTACGACTTGAATATATAAAATTTGGGTCATTACATTGTGAGTCGAAGTTTGGTCAATCTTTTGAGTAGTTATTGGCAAATAATATATATGACGGTGAGATTTGATTGTGGTTCAAATTGATTTTACTTATAACAATCTAATATCTGGACTATGGGACAAAGCTGTTGGTTAGTAGTTTATTGTCAAAATCCGTTGAGTCCTTTGGACTTGATTCGACTTCCTCGTACTCGTCATTTTAGTGAATACATTGAAGAAAGAATTGAGTTTAATAAGAAAGTGCATGAAAAAGTACGAAACGAGATACATAAGCAAATATGAAGTACGTGACAACTGCTAACCAGTGTCGAAAACATGTTGAATTTAAAGAATGTCGTTTTGTTTGGATTCATCTTGAAAAAGAACGATTTCGACAATTATAATACTGCTCACAACAAAAGCATTAATCATAGGTCAGATTTCGTAAGATTTATGCCTCTTCAGGAGATTAGATATTCTGATATTCTTCTTGAGTTTTTATATTTTAAAATATTATAATTGTACTTTACTAAGAGCAACACAATATTCTTGTAGAATATTAATAGATATAAATTTGTATTTCTTTAAGAAAAGAGCACGGTATTCTTAAAGAATACGAATATGTATTATTTCACGAAATTCATATAAAATATTAAATCAAATGTTTTTATATTTCTGAAGAATTATCACATTTCAAAATTGAAATATAAAGGTTGTGCGTTTTCGAGAGCACAAACATGTTCATTGAAAATGGAAAAGTAAGAACATTCACATAGCATGTCAAAATTTTTATTTTTTATTTTTTTAAGATAAAATAATTACATAAAAAAGATAGCATATGGATATCATGGGATTTACATGTCCATGAATTTTGACCTAGAACAATGTCATGCACATATATATGTTTTACATAATCAAATATCCATTTACTCTACTTTATGCATGTATATATACATATTACATACATCTTCATGCAGAATTCATATAACTTTAAAATAAAAAATAAAAATTAGGTGGGGTCCAAAAGAAATTATTCAATTATATTATTTTTTTCCTTTCTATAATTTTATTCACAAAAAATTAGAAAATATATGGTAAACAGTTGGCAAACATCGCACCCAATAAGATTGATTTATTTATTTTTGAAAAACATAATATACATATTTTATTCTCATCAATAATTGAGACAGTAACATGAGAAAAATAAAAGTAAGAATTACATATATCCTTCTAGTTTACTAAATACTGTATCAAGTTATGTTTCTTTAGAAATATAGATATGTAAAAGCTAATCATACTCGAGACCAACACAATATTATTCAATACTACTGATTTATAAGTTATTTTTATTCCACAACATCAAAATAATAAACTTTTGGAGTATTAAATATACTTTTCTTCTTTTGGAGCATTTTAATTAAAATTATAATATTTTTCAGGATCATTCATATTAAAGTGTATAAATTTATGATTCTTAAAGAATAATTACATAATATTCTTCAAGAATATTGTAAAATATTTATGCTCTTTCGAGATCAATATATAAAAAAAATATTGTGATATGAATAAATTTGAAGTTCTTCCGGAATAACATAATATTTTTTGAAAGTATGAACACGATATTTTTCAAAATATTATTTTGATATTGAGGCATGCTTCTTCAAGAGCAACGACCTAATATTCTTTCGAAAATGATTTAGATTGATACTTTAAGAATAATAATATATTCAATGGATTGTCAAAAAAAATTTTATCGCTGTTATACAATCCAAATTTAAGAAAATACTGACATTTTTTTATGCAATCAAATGTGTAATTAAGGGTAAAAATGTCAAAAAAATAAAATGTATGGACGTTTTCCGCTATAATAGTGAAATGTAGGGATATTATGTACAATTACCCTTTTAATAATTTATTTGGGATTCATTTGCATTTGAAAAAAAAAATGGGACTATAGTTATAATTAGTTTTTTTCTTTTTCATTTTGTTTTATTTAAAGAGAATGATATATTCGTCATTTCATAATTTTTAATTGAGAAAATAGATGAAAAATGACATTTTGCACAATAAAATATGGAAATAAAGATGAAAATGTCAAAAAATGAAAGGTAAGAACGTTTTCCACAATAACAATGACATTATGTTCTAATTACCTGTAATGTTATCTAGAACCATTGGTGTTAAAACATCGTTATAGAAGCGCTAATTGATAGACTGAATAAAAAGTAGAATTAAGTTATTCATTAAATTATACATCTTTATTTAATGATGCGTTAGTATCACATAAATTAGTGCTAAATAATATTACTTTGGAAGAATTATGCCTCTTTGTACATATCTAAACAGGTTAAAGGAATCCAAAATCATGATCAGTTTCGTAGAAGAGAAATGCTATCCATCCCCACTGGGGATGCATCCCCAGTCTATGTGGCGTTAATTTGACATTAAATGATAGGTGAAATTAAATAAATCATTTAATTTCACCTATCATTTAACCAATCATTTACATCCACATAGACTGGGGATGCATCCCCACTGGGGATGAATAACATTTTTCTATTTTATTGGGTGAATGTCATATAGACTGGGGATGAATAACATTTTTCTTCGTAGAATATGCCTCATGTGCGGGATGTCCATGAGCATGTGCCACCATATCATGCAAGCACCGACCCGGATGAGGTATCTCGGGAACTTTCCTTGGACCATGGCATGTAACTGTGCCCAACTATGAGTGACCCATTAATGGTGTTATCAATAAAATATTAAATATACTTTGCTTCTTTTGGAGCATTTTAATTAAAATTATAATATTTTTCAGGATCATTCATATTGAAGTGTGTAAATTTATGATTCTTCAAGAATAATTACATAATATTCTTCAAAAATACTGTAAAATATTTATGCTCTTTCGAGATCAATATATATATTATGATATGCATAAATTTGTATTTCTTCGGGAACAACATAATATTTTTTGAAAGTATGAACACAATATTTCTTCAATATATTATTTTGATATGGAGTCATGCTTCTTCAAGAGCAACGACCTAATATTCTTTCGAAAATTATTTAGATTTATACTTCTTTAAGAATAATAATAATAATAAATTATATTCAAGCAAATATATATATCTAGCCATAGATTGTCAAAATAATTTTTATCGCTCTGTTATACAATCCAAATTTAAGAAAATGCAGAAATTTTTTATTTTTGTTGGAACAAAAAGAGGAGTTTATTTATAAGTTCATTTGGTTAAAATTTCATCTTTCTTGGTCAGAGATTCATGTGTAGAAAGAGAACTCAATTGGCTAGAACTTCGTGTTGATAACGTGTTATTAAAAAAAAGCCATTAGACTTGTGTATTTAGCTTATTAAGAACCAAAACTCCATATTTATAGGGGTAAAATAATCATCACAGATAGTACTTCATATACATCACAAACGTCATTTTTGGACAATAATTCCCTTACTAGTATTTTATAATTCCTTATTTGTCCTTCAGTTATTATTATGTATTTTAATCATAATTACCCAATCTAATGCATCCCCACACCAAAAAAATCAGACTAAATTGATCCGAATGCAGTCTTTTTGAATGAAAAATTATATGTTCTTGGACAAAAATAATTTAGAAATGAGACATCTTAATTCTAAAGTTGTATTTTTTGACACACAGCTCTCCAACTATTATGTATAGGATCCCCTAGCTGTAGAATCACACACAATCATGTTGTTGCATATTCACTTCAAAAAACCTCTAGCATTTATTTTGAGTTTGATTTTCATAAAAAAAATAGTTAAAAACGCTGGTCGGTTCATTGTTCTATGTAATTTGGAGTGCTCTTATTGTGAAACGTGATCGTGCATCTTGGAAGATGAATGTCTAAAAATTCATTAGCACATGTGCGAGGTATTGTCGTCTTAAAGACAAAGACTTGAATTTTATTTCAATCAAAATCTCATTTTCTGCATTTTGTTTTTTCTACATCTTGATTTCAGTAAGTCAAAATTCTTTCATTTTTTTAGCATATAAAAGTTAGTTATTAGAATATAATCCATGCCCATATTTTACCAACAATCTTAAGACGATAATTTTTGTATAATTTTGTATCATGTTCTCTATTAGTTTACGTGCATATTCTGTTTTATATAGAATTCGTGTACTAGTCAAAATCACTTTGGATTCAATAAGTTTTGTGATTCTGTATTAAGTTAATTTGACACGTTTTAATTTGTCTATTAAATGCATGTGTGATTACTAGATATTTACATCTTAGTAATCCTTACTTTAATAATTTAAAATTCTAAAACGTGAGCAAAAGTATCATGTTCTAAATTCACGTAATTGGAGATGGAATACATGAAATTTATAAGAGAGAGAGAAAAAAAATGTTATATAGTGGTTGTTAAATGTAAGAGCATGCATGTAGATGCACCTATTGAACCAAAGAGTACATACTTTCATGATTGGGGGATCCACGATTTTTTTATGGGAAAAGCTGCTTGTACACTTGTGGATTACAACACTAGATGACAACATGACGTGGACGGATGAGATGAGAAGGGCTGAACGGCTGAGAAGCAAGAAAAAACTAATCAGGGGTGAAATGAGACAAACCCGTGAGTTTCTAAAAAACCCAGCCTACCACAACCCCTAAAAATTCAAAAATTGCAGGCTGAACAAAATTCAATAGCAAAGCTTTAATATCAAAAATCCAGCCTACCACAATCCGTGATAACTCAAAAATTGGAGGCACCCAAAATTCAATGTGATTACGCCCAAAGTGTTAC
>CAIGRM010135260.1:0-19052 GCA_903798335.1 Fraxinus albicans | reverse complement strand
TCCTGTAACATTTCTGGGAAAATTCTCTGTACTTAGGGAATTTTCCTTTAAATAGAGTGATGTTACGTAATTTCATCGGGGTTAGAATCTCAGTTTAGAATATAAAATTAAATGACTCGCATATCATTTAATGCTGTATAATGCCACTTAAATTGAGCAAAAATACAACTTGTACAGTCATTAGAGGGCGGGCCCACCCTCTAATGACTGTAAGTGTAGCAGTTCTCTAAATTGAGATTGTAACAGTGAGTTAAATAGCATTTTTTTTTTTTTAAATAATAGATTCAAACGCAGACATGAGAGTTTGTTCTGTAAAATTTACAGCCCTCTAATAACTGTAAGTGTAGCAGTTCTCCAAATTGAGATTGTAACAGTGAAGTTAAATAGCATTATTTTTTAAAATAATAGATTCAAACACGGACAGGAGAGTTTGTCCAATTTTACATCATATTGACATCAGCAAAGTGTACGGATACTTCACCCCTTTAAGAACACGGTTATTTTCGTGAAAAAATAAAATTAAAACTAAGCCAAACAGTGCCTTAAAACCTCTCGTCCCTTGTACATATCTCTTATTCCTCTGCTTTCTGTCTCCAGGTTCATGTCTCTAAAATAATATTCCTAAAGAATAAGAAAAAACCCAATTGACCCTGTACTCCGATCTTCACACAGAAAACTTTTCTGGAGTTTTTTTTTTCCTTTCCTTTTTTGGTCGAGATTATGAAGATGAAGAACAGAGCTCTCTACTGTGCTTTCTGTACAGTTCTTGCTGTTTTGTTGAATTCTGCTCCGGTGTCTGCAGGTGATATTGTTCACCAAGATGATACCGCTCCAGCAAAACCTGGTTGCAATAACAACTTTGTGCTGGTAAAAATCCCTTCTTCTTTCTTCTTTTTTTCTGATGTTGAATATTCCACCTTTTAAAGATTTTTAGTAGATTGCATACTTGTATGAATTTTATATGCGTGTATGTAATATGAATAGTCCGGTTTTAACGTTTTCTTTGGGTTTGAAAATGATCGTCTAGGTAACAGTTGAGCAAAAGATTTGAACTTTTTTCCAGATTTATTTGTAGGATTTTCGGCATGTTTGACTAAGCTTATAAATCAGGAAAGAATGCTTTTTTTTTTTTTTCTCTGAATGTTTGAATAACTTATATTTTTTTTCTTATTTCAAGGAAAAAATGTCACTAATTCTGAAATTAACTTTTTGTTTGCTTTGAAAATTCAATTCAATCTATAAGAAGATTATTGATTTTAAAACTTATAAGTAATCTTTTAAGCTATCAAACATGAATACATGATCATATGTTCATTTATTCCTCCTTTTTTTTTGGGGTTTGTCTACTTCTCTTTTGTATTTTAACCACACTCTCCAAAAAAAAAAGAAAAAACTATTCAAAACTCCATTTTCTCAAAATTATAATGGCCAGGGGATTAATATGTATATATATATTCACTGTCTTGTGGTTGTTATTGTTGTTGTCATAATTGTTTGAGAAAAAGCTTTTAGGATTTCTATGATTACCCTTTTTTGATCTTTTGGTTTAAGATATTTGATCTGTTTGGTCCTATTATAGCTCTCGATGAAGCTAATAATATCTTTCCAAACTTCTAATATTTAAAATTTTTTTTCTCAAATAGAGATCGACTTTCATGGTTTTCCTATTAAATTTGGATTTCATCAGCAGTTTACTTACAATATCTTCATGCAACGTACCACATAAATTGGACTTCAATTTGATTTCTTTAGAATTTTTGGAAGGTCACTTTTATAGGCCTTATTGATTGCATTAGAAAGAGGTTTTATCTTTGAAATATTGGAATCGAGTACTTGCTGCTTTTGTAAATAGTTTGGGTAGTTGTTCTCTGCTTTTTCCCTTTTTCAATTTTTCAAAATTTTTTAATAAGTTGTGGCGCCACTATAGTCATATCCTAAAACATACCGTGCAATTTCTCAAAATATAAAAAAGTAAAATGAAATGCAAGCATTTTTTAGTGAGCACGAGATCCAATTTAAATTGAGTTGTGGATGCATTTGGTTCATTAAACTAAAATTATGAAATATTGATTTATATAATGCCGTCAGTTATCTTGATGATTTTAGAGGTGAGATCCCTTGCTTATGACAGTTTAAGTTTATGCATTTATCCTTTTTTATGAAGCTAAAATTCCTTGCTGTGGAATAGGTTAAAATACCAGTTTGGATAAGTGGTAAAGAAGTAATGGAGTTTGTCGGTGTCGGTGCACGGTTTGGTCCCACCTTGGAAGCAAAAGAGAAGCGCGCCAACCAGTCTAGAGTCGCTCTTGCAGATCCTCCTGACTGTTGTACAGAACCCCGCAATAAGGTTTTCTTTCTTCTCTGGATAGACTCTTTATTGTGGTCTCCCACAAGGGAAGTATGACCCTTCTTATCGGAAAGTCCAATGAGCATGTTTGGATTAGCTTAGAAAAAGTAAAAATTCAAGTAACTTCTCGTTTCTAGACATGTTTGGAAATGTTGCTTTTAATAAAAAAACGATATTTATTATGAAAGAAACTCTTTACTTATTTCCAATTTTGTTATTTAATTTGAAACTGACTTGTTTACTTACAAGAAAACTTAGAAGTAAATTTCTTTAGTGTACTTAACATGCTCTACGCATAGCAATACCTGAGTTCATATTCCCTTATTTTTGTAGCTCACCGGCGAGGTTATCTTGGTTCAACGGGGTAATTGCAGTTTCACTGTCAAAGCAAATATAGCAGAAGCTGCTGGTGCTTCAGCAATACTTATTGTGAACAACCGCACAGGTTTTAGTTCTATACTACTTTTGCCGATGTACTCTTGCCAATAAGGATGATCTCAATACAATACAAAATACGACTTACATAACTACATACAATGTTTTTGAACGTTCGTTCAGTTCGTAATTCAAACCTCAAAAATTTATCTTCTTAATCTGTGATTTACAGTCCAACTAAAGGTAATTATATGTGGAACCAGCTGTAGAACCAATTGCTCTAATAACCACTGAATTGTGAATTTGTGATGATATCGAAGCATTTCTCGCCGTCATAATAGCTTATATGGCCTACTCTCTGGCTGGATAATTGTTTAGAACTATTCAAGATGGTTTGTGAAGTCAACGAAACTGATGTGGACATTAGGATACCTGCTGTCATGATACCACAAGATGCTGGTGCTAGCTTCGTAGAAAGTATCAGGAACAACTCTCATGGTAAGATTACTCAGCATGGTTTAACTTGGTCAAAGATGAAAAAGAACTTCTCATTTTCTTGTCATATATTTGTGATGCTCTAGCTGCTACATCTAGGCACTATTAGCATGTTTAATAGGAAGGATTGGATGGCACTGCATAATACTTGCAGTGTCAAGGAAGAAAAGGAAATTAAAATCTTATTCATTATAATCCAGTATTGTCTAATGCTGTGTACCGAACACATATGATTAAGAGCTTGTTTGGGAGGGATTGAAATCGGATTAAAATTGAAAATATAGCCGTCGGAGTTGACTTTTATTAGACGAGTGGGACCCAATAACGGCTATATTTTAAATTTTAATTGGATTTTAATCCTTCTCAAACAAGCTCTAAGCTTTTGTCAATATGGGGTTTCTTTGTCTGAGCTGAAGCTTAAGGACGTGCCTTTCTTTTAGTTTCTGTTCAGCTGTACTCTCCACATCGACCAGCGGTGGATGTAGCTGAAGTCTTTCTATGGCTAATGGCTGTTGGTACCATCTTATGCTCATCTTATTGGTCTGCATGGACTGCAAGAGAAGCTGCTATTGAGCAGGACAAGGCCTTGAAGGTTGCTTATTTATTAACATAGTTTTTCTGTTTGATCAAGGTTCTGCTCATTGCAGTCAATATTCGGTTTCTCAGATCACTCATTCGATATATTTTGGTTGACTGTGCAGGATGGTTCAGATGAGTACCTTAGCAAGGACACCTATCGCTCTAGTGGTTTTGTGGACATCAACACTGCATCAGCAATTTTATTTGTCGTGATTGCTTCCTGTTTCTTAGTTATGCTCTACAAATTGATGTCTTACTGGTTCATTGAGGTTCTGGTGGTTCTGTTTTGCATCGGTGGTATAGAGGTAATTTGCTAAGCATTGCACAAGTTCTCTAAGAAAATGTCTTATCAGTGGAAAGTTTTCAGTATTTTTTTTGGGAAGAAAATTGTAAGTTCGTGGCCTTATATTTCATTTAGCTGGAAAGAGCATTGCCAAAAAAATAAGATGGTAAGCAAAGGAAATAGACACATGTTGACCGAGGAGCGTATCAATTTGACAACAAATAAGAAAAGGGTTCAAAGAAGAGAAGAAATTAGGGCAAGTAGGAAATCAATTTATTCATCTATTCTCGGTTGTCTATATTACAATGAATCCTCTATATATAGAGCAAGGAAACTAAAACGAAGTTAAAATCAAACGGACGTCTTCTAAAATAGAACTTTATAAAAAATACTAAAACCAATCTCATGTATTCTAATCTAAACATTCATAATTTGTATTAAACTCTATTCTAAAATCATATCTAAACTATATCTCTATCTCCATCATAAGCACAACCATAGAGGGAGAGACAACTTTTTTTCTTAGTACTATTATGCACGACTAGTAGGATGTGACTTAGAAATGGTCAGAGATGAAATCATGTAGGCTCAGTTATAAATTTTGAACTGAATGCTGAATCTTTTGCCTTGTGCTGTCAGGGTCTACAAACTTGTTTGGTGGCACTATTATCATGGTATGTATTCTTTATTTTTCTTCCAATCATTGTTATCGTGACTATCTTAGTATTTCCTATCCTCACATTGAGAGATTGGTTCTTTATTAAATCAATCTTGGGGAAGAAAATTGAGAACATGAGAAATGTTTCTTCATACTTTGTCCTTCCCATCTAGGATAATATTTTACCAGTCATTTTTCCCTTCTCGTGTGGAGACTGCTCAGGACAGACTAGGATTTTTGACGAATAAAAATGGTTAGGTGTTATCAACATAGTGGATAATCCTAAGATTTAATGCCCCAGAATAATTGCTAATTCTATTGGTATATTTGGTATAGTTATGTAGTTAAGGACTTTAATATTCAAGTTTCAAACCAAGGATTCCTTAGTTCATATTTCTCCATTGAATCTTTTGATTTTAAAATTCTCTAATTATGGAGCTTCCGACTGCGGCAAAACTAGTTTAGGAAAAATCTTATCAAAATCTGGTGCTAGTAGACACATGAAAACATGGTCTCATTTAGTATCTTTTCTTTTTCTGCTTATACTTACTGAATGATTACGAGTTTCATCCTTTTTTTTCGCATCATAAAACAAATACAAGCAAGTCAGAGACTCCTATGAAACTTTTAACATCGTCGTTCCCACATTCAATTTCTTGCACGCAAATTCATAATTGTAGTTTATTTTACCCTTACTATTTTTTTCATCTTTCACGGGCAGTTCTTTATTTTTCTGGGGAGGGACGCAAGCTGATATTTTATATCTTGAAAAATTTCTCAGATGTAATTAACATAAAAGGCTGGTTTGGATGCTTTTGCTATTGGAACGAAGAGAGATATATAATGCTATTTTTCTTTGTAGATTCTTTGAACGATTTAGTTTTTCAAATGCATGGGCTAACAACAGTTCAATATAGTTTCAGATGGTTTGAACCTGCTGCAGAGTCATATGTTAAAGTACCTTTCCTGGGAGCTGTATCATATTTGACACTTGCCGTTTCTCCTTTCTGCATTGCATTTGCTGTAGTGTGGGCAGTTTTCCGACGCGTCTCCTTCGCTTGGATTGGTCAAGATATCCTTGTAAGAACGAATATTCGGTATCCTTTATATTTGCTTCTCAATAAGTATAGGCATGTTACACTTCAAAATTTTAAATTATGACTCATCCTATGAGCATGTTTAGCTAAGCTTAAATATATGTCCAAACATTTTCGATATTAAACCCCCCACCCCCCGGGTTTAGGTGGAGGCCTAAAAAACCCTTGATGGTGTTTTGATTATAAATAGAAAAAACATGTTTGATAACTTACCTTTTCTTTTATAATAGAAAAGTTTTTCCTTGTCCATAACTCAGACATCACTTCCAAAATAACTTACTCATTTTCAATTTTGATGAATAAAAGTAATTATTAATTTTAGAACGTACTTTCTTAATTAAAAGTATTTTAGGCTTAGCCAATCATGCTCGTAAAGTAGGGAAGACCACGTTCTTCTTTATTTCCTTCTGTGAATTGCAATAAATAGATGCAGAGATGTTCAGACAATCTAAATAATGCCCCTGATCATGAAATGATTTGCAAGGGCATTTGGTTACGCCTTAGATTAACCCGACTTTCCATACAATGAATTATGCCCATCAAGTTCTACAGCTACTGTTAATATTGTAGCATCCACACTATTTTTCTATCTCTAGTCATCTGTTTAAATGCCGATGACTGTAAAATAAAGAGTTTGATTTGACTTTAAATACGTATGTTGACTTTGCTAATGCATGCATTTAGTTCTTACTTCCATTTTCTCCTTTGAAACCAGGGAATCGCGTTGATAATCACAGTTCTTCAGATCGTATATTTAAGTATGTATGTTGACTTTGCTAATGCATGCATTTGATTCTCACTTTCATTCTCCTTTGAAACCAGGGAATCGCATTGATAATCACAGTTCTTCAGATCGTACGGGTTCCCAATCTCAAGGTTGTTTTTTTTACTTATATTATTTGATGAATTCTTGTTGCTTCTAGTTTAACCATTTATTAAAATGCTTAAGTTGATAGTATGCAATACTGTCAGCCAATCCCATTTAATTAACATAATTTTATTCTGTCTATATATTTATTACTCATCATTTTTTTTACAAAGTAGTTGCACAGAATAGATAAATATATTGTCTGTAAATATGCACACAGGTTGCTTATTTCTAGATGAATTTACCGAGAGATTTTGTCTTTATGTTGTCCTTGAACTACTAATTGTTTGGAAAAGGAAAAAAACTCTTCCTGAAAGAAGCTACGGTGGACATTCTAGATCAGTAAGAGACCACCCCTGGCCAAATAAAAATGTAGAACATAAAATCAATCAAGAAAGGAAAGGGAGAATTTAAAAAAGAAAAAGAAATAGAAACAATGCAGTCCTTGAAAATCAGTTTGCAACTCACAAGAATATCAGGCAATTTTCTTGTTGGGGCACAAGATAAAGAAGCTTTTTCGAAGCCAACGCTTCAGTGCTAATAGGCCATATGTACATGGAGTGTAATACAAAAAGAATTGGAAGAAATGCTCCATTTCAAGCAGATGAAAAAATTATGCTGGATATGCACATAAATGCCACTCCAAAGAAAGAATAAAAGCAAGAAACAAAAATGCAAGGCTCTTAACTTTAATTTAAATTTAAATTTCATCTGTAGAAAGTTGCAGTTAGCCAGTCGTATTTCAACATTATATGAATTTTAGTTGCTTATGCTGTAATATGAGATTAAACAAATATGATGATGAAAATTCTTTGGTAGACATGACAGGTTGCTAATAATTGATCTCATATTTTGCTTGGCATGCTCAGGTTGGAACAGTTCTACTCAGTTGTGCATTCTTGTATGACATATTTTGGGTGTTCGTTTCCAAATGGTGGTTCCATGAGAGCGTGATGATAGTGGTGAGCATTAATTTGAATCTTGCAACCAGCTGAGTATACGAGCCACTTGTAGGTTTTAATAGATTAACGATGGCAAATAACAAAATTAGATTGATTTCTCGTGTAGGTAGCTCGTGGTGATAGAAGTGGCGAAGATGGCATTCCCATGCTACTCAAGATTCCTCGAATGTTTGATCCTTGGGGTGGATACAGCATCATTGGATTTGGCGATATAATCTTGCCGGGACTACTGGTGGCTTTTTCCCTAAGGTTTGACTGCCAGGGTTTTCTTAAACTAGCACGTTTGGTTGCTTTTTCTTTCCCGTAATTAACGAATACAGGAGTTCTCAATTCTCATGGCGTTATAATATTTTTTAAAGCTTCTGCATAATTTCCTTGATATTGAGCTGACTTCGTTTCCTGTTGTCGTTCAATTAAAACAATCAATTCAAAATCTTAGTGAAACACCACCTTTCTTATTGTCGTCCTGTAAATTAGTTTGAGTACTTTCTTAATTGTCGTCTTGTAAATTAGTTGAATTTTTTTTGTTTGACCTTTGTAGTACTCTACTATGCCTCATTTTTTTCTTATCCAGACGAATTCTCGTTTTGTTCACAAAGGATTTATGAACCTTCACGTCTACTATTGGTTTTTTAATCTAAACCATCGGGCTCGATAGAGCTCTTTTAACTACTGTTTTTCTAGAGTCTCTACTCTTTTCGAGTATTTTTGTCGTCTTCAAAGAAGTTTTAGGGTCTATATTTTGCCTATGTAATATGTTCACATAGCCGACTTCAATTTTTTTGGGAACAAGGCTTGTTAATCTTTTTCATAATGTGGCATCAAAAATGTTAAAATGAATTGACAGTGGATACTGTGTGTTTGATCATCTATAGGAGCCAAGATTTACTGATGTTTTCTTGTGCTCTTGCAGATACGATTGGCTGTCTAAAAAAAGTCTGCGGACGGGCTACTTTTTGTGGGCGATGATTGCTTACGGCTCAGGTATAGTAAATTAAATGCTGACTAGCTTTTGATCGATCATTTCTCAAGTCATAATAATGACTATCTATTTAACTATGGCTGGATATTTACCATTTGACAAGCTGTATTGGCTCTTTGGTAGGGAGGATTATACAATTATTAAAGAAGAAAAAAAGCTAATTTTTTTTATTATACTGCATACAAAACATGTCTTGAAGTTGTTTATATGGATAGTTAACGCTCTAATTATCGACTCTTTAAAATTTTCATCACAGGTCTTCTTGTTACGTATGTGGCTTTGAACATGATGGATGGACATGGTCAACCAGCCTTGCTTTACATCGTACCGTTCACGCTAGGTAGGTAACAAGTCACATCAAAAAGAGATTAGTAAGGGGTGAAAAAGCCATCACATTGTAGAGGGTTTTGAACCTTGCGGAGGTTTCGTAGGTTTTTCAAGGCATTGGATTAAAGTATCCAAGCTACCTTGCCACTAATGTTGCCACAGGGGTTACTCATCTTACTCCAATTATAGCCCCTCTGCGAGATAAAACATCTCTCTTCTCACCATCCCCATATTGTATGAGACAAATGTGTGCATTTATTAGGGTCGTATTCTATATTTACGATTTTACCTCGTGTCTTGTTTTTGTACCAGGCACATTTATAACATTGGGAAAGAAGAAAGGTGATTTGAAGCACTTGTGGACCCGAGGAGAACCTGATAGACCTTGCCCACATGTCCAACTTCAACCCATCGAAGAATGAGACTGTAATACACTCCTGACATCTCTTTAGTGTGTAAGATTCGGATACGATATTGGGTAGATTAGAACAGATGTTGAATCTGGAATGACTAGCGTTGTGAAATGTTATAACCAGTTTCCCCACTTTAAAAAAGAGATTTGAAGATGTATTACAGAGAAGAATGTTAAGTGAATTTACCAGAAACTGTTACTTGACATTGGACTGAAGTAGAGTTTACTCTTCAGCTTTGTGTATAACATGCCTATCGATGCCAACAAAAATCTTTGAACTAGATGTATAAGTTGTTCGGCTTGGTCCGGTTGTTGACCATCCTCCTGGCTTGGTATCCCTAAAACTTTTGGGCCCGCCATTGCGCAGGGTTATATAATTTTAACCCAGCTGATTTTGGATTCGAGTCTGAAAGGAGTGCAACGACTGATCCAACTTGGAAGGAATGGGGGGTTGAATCGGTAAGTGGACAAATAGTCTTGACAATTTGGAACTGGAAGTTCGGTTCATGGTTGTGGCTAGTGCGTATGCAGATTTTGTGGTTAACATTCTTGAAGGATTTTTTTCGAATATATAATGAAGATATTCTAAATTGAATAATATTTTTCTGAGGGAAATTGTATTTTCCAAATTTCCACCCAACATAAAAATTGCAAATATTTACAATACTTCAATTTGATATTGCTGCCTTCCTAGCAATACAAAATCTTATCCAAACTGTGAATGGATATTCTTTTACAGGGGACAAACAATAAATTAACAGCCATAGGTTTTTGCTCTGGAACTCAAAACCACAGAAAGGAAAACCACAACATTAAAATTGAACCTCCAATGAAAAATTCAAAATTGTGTCGATCAACCTGAATGTGAATCCTCAACATTGTATGTTGCTAACTCTTCTGGTCTCGATCCATTGGCAACTCAGCTGTGACAGAGAAAAAAAAAAAAAAGGGAAAAAAAAAAAAGAAAAGAAAAGTTGGGCTTGTTCCCACTTTGACGATGATAATGGTCTAGTCCTGCCGATGGGCCAACAAATCACTATGAGTTGGTGCAAATTTTTGATGGTCCTATCTACAAATCGAACGATGATGAAGCTGCTCCTGCTACAGAAGAAGAATCTGACAATTACCACTCAACTTAGTTGAGAAAAGCAACCAGTTTTATGAATAAAACTTGCAAAATTATTATGAAATTTTCAAATCGTCCCTACATCTGTAAAGCAGCAGTTCAGAAATGTCACCAGTGATGATAGGAGAAGTGAATTTCAATGAAGGAATCCAAAATTATGATGATAAAAAATCTTAACAATGTGTATTGCTATCAACGCAATTGCAGGAATATAAAAAGAATGGGACACACCAATTCAATCAACTAAGGCCTCACTATTCTTTATTTTTCCTATGCACAAATATGAACTGCTAGCACTCAAAAATGAAAACCCTTTTTACTAATTTCAAGCCAATAGATGCATTTTGAAATGTCGATTACCAAAATGATGACAGCTACTAGGCACAGAAAACCCATCAACATGCAAAGATTGTCCCACGGAAACCTCACATGATCGAGCCTTGCAATTTATTTGCACAAATTTTGAATTATGAAACAAATGTGAAAGAAGCACGCGTACTAACAAATCTCCTCAAGGAATCATTTGTATTAATGCTCACCGGTAATGTCCTCCTCTCTTGACCCAGAGAAAGAATTTCTTGCATTCTTTCAGGCCAATCTGAATTCAATCTTCTTGCAAAGTCTTCCACTTCCCTGATAAAGAAAGAAGGAAATTATTATCAGACAAAAGGGAAGATCTAAAACAAGAATGGCAAGGAAATTCAGTAGTATCTCGAATTCCCAACATGAGCAATAATGACATGGTGAGACCTAACTGTGTCTATCTGCATCCGGCAGGAACCAGATAAGAGACTAAAATCACTAAACAATGTGCTTAAATTCTTAAAAGGCCCTTTACTTGCAAACATTTATAAATAATTAAACACGGCAAAAAATGAATACTTGTAAAATATCGAGTTTACCTATCAATTTTTTCTTTAATGGCAGGGTCGATATCATCTTCTAAATCTCCATCGTCGTCATCAAATTCATCGTCACGTGCAAATCTGTCATCTCCAATGTCCAGCAACTTTGATGTTTTACTGAGGCTGGGTAGAAAATTGCAACGGGCCAGAGCATCTCGACATACAGAATTAAGCTCATTTGAATCCTGAGACAGAAGAGGATATTAATCCAACTTCTCTGAGTCTACGTGTGCACATGGTGCATGTGTAATTAGAAAAGCCAACAAAGATGAACTTTAAATAGCTGTAAAACCAAGTATGAAGCAAGCTAGGCAACTAAGGAAAGCCAACATCGTTGTCCTAACCTTATTAAAATCTAAAGCATTGCTCGAAGAAGAGATGCTGTTTGAAGTGCTAGTGCTAATCAAAGGAGCATTCTTCTGATGGTCTTTCCTCCTGCGATTCTTCTTCTTATTTTTAGAAGTTCTAGACTCCTTAGAATCTGCAAATATAATCCAATATGTAAAGCAAAATCCTTGAAAAATTTACTAAAGAGGAAGATGGAAAGATGAAGAAAACGATTGCATGAATTAAGGATCAAAACCATCTATTCCTCAAGGATAAGCTGCAGAAATCCAGCAAATATAAGAAAAGCATAATCAGGTGCTGCTAAGCGAACCAGTTGTAGTAGTGAACTCATATCACTCAAAGAATGAAGTGTGAATCATATTCATTGGGAAAAAAATCTTAAAAACTAGGGAAGTCTAATAAATTTAGCATCAAGAATAGTAGGTTTCTAGAAGTCAAGGTAGATTACGGGACGAACAAAATATAAAGAGAGTGGGAAGAAAACGTATAACTAAAAGTCTAAACAAATTCAACCATAAAGTAAGAAATGTAAGAAATTTAATAAATTGCAAAGCACTCGTGTCAATGGATAAATAGAACCCGAACCCCACCCCCACACCTATCCCTTCATTCTCTTTCTCCGCGACCAATCACCTCAGTCTCACAAGATAAGGAAATAAAGAAAACATAACGTGTTCACTAACTATTTATTCTTCTTATAAGGTAAAATATATGCAATTTGCTTCATCTTAATCCATTTTATAAAGGTCGTTTTCTACAATAGAGTTCCAACCATAATTTCACAATGTTCCTGCAGCTCATTTCTGCACAAAAATGATAGTAAGTACTCCACACCGTCATTCTGCTTATATAATTTATGTTTTGAATTTAATGTGGAATTTATCGTTTCTTATCTACAATTTTAAAAGAAATAACTATATAAATCATGAAAGTTTCCCAGAATAATTGCTTGACCAAATTTCTGGAGCCAATTATGTATTATGAAAGACACTTTTTATGTTTAAACTATTTAAATTCAAGAGCTCTCCTAACTGAATTATATCCAGATTGGACACCTAACTATTCTATTCCTTTGCAGACTCCAGCTTTCCAAATCGAGCATCAAGACATCCTTTTTATCATATTTTTTTAACATTCATCATATGCTATCAATCTTCTCAAATGCATCTCACCAGCCACAAGGGCTAGTCCCAAACATGACGAAACAAATTTAGTAAAAAAAAATCTGGCAGCACCAACAACCTATTTCTTCGATTTTAGGATGGTAAATGCTTCTATTTCCTCGATCAGTATAGAAACAAAAGGAAGTCAAACAGAGACAACTAAATACCTCCATTTCCTCCATTAATAAATGACAAGAGGTCATCAACTGAACGGTCATCCACATGCTCCTCTTCAACCTCGGCATTCTACAAATACAATGAAGAGCAAATGCCTCAATCTTAACTCACGCAGACAACATGGCTTTTGTTGGTCACTAACCACTACTCAAAGATATTGAATTGAATATTTCCATTCAAGCACGCAGAACCCTAGAGGATTACAAAAAAAATACAGGATAGTATCTTGTAATCACCTTTAATCTCTCTCTTTCTTTTAACTCTTTCCTCTTTCTAGCATACAATCTATTCAAAAGCCGAATTCGCGGGTCGTCCATTGTGTTTTTGATAGGCTCCAGTTTTTCTTCCTAAATCAATAACACGTGTCAGTGCAAGAAAGCAAACTAAGGAAACACATATTCTTCCAAAAAAACTGAAAAAAAAAAAAAAACACATTTAAGCATGTACACTGATTGGAAGCACAAGACACCTCTGTAAGGTCATCAGGAAGATGAAATATCTCTCGTATCTCTTCCGGAGACTTCCCCTCAATAACCCGTGCAAGTGCACGGCTGGTAAGATCAACCAATGGTTTCAGTTGCAGGCTGTCAGCAGCTGACGTCAACTCACAAAGCCTTTTTGTATCCATTCGAACAAATTTCTCATCAAAAGACTTCCTTTCCTACATCAAAGAAGAGCAAAAAAAGAAAATCTATTATTTCCCCCGTCATGTAATGCAAATTTTCTAAAAAATTCACTCCCAATTTCTTAATACAATATTGACATCTATTAAGCTTTTCTTCTGAGGGCAATTCCTGAATAATTAATAAGAACGAGAAAGAATGTCAGCATAAATAAAATATGAGTTCTGAAATATATAAAGACCTTGTTAGAGTGGCCAGGTGCTTGATGAAACCGGCAGTAGTCAAAAATCATGCTCAACATGGGTGGATTGACCCGTGGTGGAAGGATGATGGGATAATTCTTAGAAGATCCCATGCCTGAGTGTATTTCATTACATATGAAGGGGCAGAAGACAGCAACCTCTTGTTCTACTTGTTGTATCGAACCATCAGAAGTTTGAAGCCACACATAGGACTTCATCATCTGACAATTCACAAAAATCAGAATCATCAAGAATTAAGCACCAAAAGAAAGAACCCTAAACAGTAACGTGTTAATAAGAGTCAATCTTT
Source organism: Fraxinus albicans (assembly GCA_903798335.1). Lineage (NCBI taxonomy): Eukaryota > Viridiplantae > Streptophyta > Magnoliopsida > Lamiales > Oleaceae > Fraxinus > Fraxinus albicans. The sequence continues at coordinate 4,773 of CAIGRM010135260.1, read as the reverse complement.
GTTAAGTTCCCTATAAACTGTAGCATGGCACTTGATTTTTTTTCCCCATAGAGGTTACAAGTCATACAAATATTCTCATAGTTCCACATAAATCTAACATAATGTGGAGCATATTGAATTTTTGATTTGCTGCTCTTCAATTTCATCAAGTTTCATGTTCGAATCGGATGACCATCCACTTTGATAGTTGCTATCTCAGTTGCAAGGGTTCATAGGATAATTTAAATAATGTAATCAATTGAAAGAAGCAACCTTCTGTCTTCAATCATATCCCCTTTGTCCATACTTCTTGTTGAATTGGCAGTCATTATTAGATTGCTATCAGACCATTAAAATTCCAGGTTTTAATCACAATGTTGTTTTCATATACGCATTCCTTTATAACTCCCGAATTCACTTTACTAGAAGGCAATGACAAATAAAAGTGTATAATTTAAGCCGATGGAAAAGAATAACTCAATCATCAGCAGTCCCAATTGGACAAGGTATAACTGTATCTGAGCATGTGAAAGAGGATAATCCATGATTATTAAAAAAAGGGGGAGAGCTTTCAAGATGCTGATGCTTGGAGTCTAAATATCTAGATCACTTTAATGTAATGGTGGGAAATGAGGTAGAGTTTGGCAAAAGGACATGGTTCTTCATAAGCTAACAGCAACTAAGCCACCAGCAATCATAATTTAAAAATAAGCTAGGTAAATAGACCTAAATGTGACCAAGAAGTGATGTTGAGGTACAGGAATACTAGAAGAGACCTCGTAAATATGCTGCAGCCTGTGCATGTCAAGTCCCATCCCCCAGGCCACTGTGTAACTCAAAGCGCAGGGCCTTGTTCACTCCAGCTGTAAACTTCTTAGAAAGGTCAAGCTGCTACCCCCAAATAATATCAAAACCATGCCTTAAGGATCCGAAATCACTTAATACAACTCATTTATCATACTCAATATGTATGCAAGATCTAACTATTTCTCCCATTTGATAAGCAATATCCTCAACGCGTTACTTCCATATTAGAAAAGAACACCGCCAATTATCACATTTCAGGCTGGGAAAGAGGCTCAAAAGATGACACGTTATTGATCCCTCAAGTAAAATACTGAGGCAATAGTCACTGCCCCCAAAGAATATCCAATTTCTTGTACATATATCCTTAGGCACAAATTTACACACTAATTGAATACTATATAAATAAGTGGACCTAAATTCCATTCATTCTTCCTTTTAAAATTTTTCTCTTCGGAATTTATTCCCTAAAATAATTATAGCATCTCCGCGCGGAAAAAAAAAAATATTATTATTACTATAATTCGGTCAACTGTTACAATGAGGTAAGCCCCTATCACTAGCTCAAAAAGATGTAATGAAAATAATTCAAAAAGGTTCCAGATGAGCCCAAAATTTAAATTAGTTAAATGAATGTATACTGTATACAAGGAAAAAAATCACAAATGGGAAAAATAGGAGGATTGTTAGCGTTAAATACTTAAAAACTGGCATTTAAAACATACCTCAGGTCTTATTATTTCGCTGTCAACTTCTGTCATTACAACTCAAAATTGCAACAAGGGATGTCCTGATTTAGTACTTTCAAATGTATTTTCCTGTGGCAAATGGTGCAGATAGTCATGAATATGGTAACTTCCCATTACTGTACGTGTTATCTCTACAAGGACAGATCCACTACATGTTTGTGTTCATTATTGAAACATAATTACATATAATTAGCATCATGGTAGGGCAAAGACATGAAATGTCTTCTTTAAGCATGTTAGTGTGCATTATAACGAAGTTTCAACTATAAAATTTTTCTGGAGCAACAGGAACAAATTTCCACTATTTGTCAAGATAACCAGTGCTCTTAAAAAGCCAGGAGGAGGATAATAGGTGTGGGAAACGACTTTTTATAAGCAAATAATCCCAAATTGAGGGATGCACTTTGATATCTTTAAAGGCAATGATTACAGCTATGAGGAAGTTATTTGGCTATTATATGATGATCATAGTGGTATGTTTAGCATCTTATCCATCTTCACTGTTTACAGCTATGAGGAAGTTACTTGGCTATTATAATTATTTTTAGACTTTTGAAAACAATTGTTGAAATTTTTTTTTTAAATCCACATTTATTTGATTATTATATGTAAGAATCAAATATCACCTCATGTTTCAAAGAATGAAAAAATCCAATAATAAGCAAACAAAATAATTGAAAGTCTGTTCAATGATACTCTAAACGGTGCTACCAAAAATGTAATTCAAATTTCTCTTTTTTCTTACTTATTCGGATGCTTGTTTTATTGCTCATATTATCCTCAAGTTTCCTATAGCTCACACCTGTACTCATTATTGACCAATTCTTCAAAAGTGATTTATTCTTCCAGACTCTTTTTATCAAACAAACAAAGCACAAAATGACTACTATCTATACTTGGTAAAACAAGAAACTTCGTCAACAGAGATCGAAACCTTGGAATTTACTCAAAATTACTATTCATACTTGTTTGAACCAACAACTCGAACAAAAAAAAAAAGGAGCTAAAACTTTACACTTCATTGGACTTATCATCTTCATTTCCTCAGCAACCAAACATCTGAATTAGTCAAAAATCCCAAAAAATATATAAATATAAATCGCCAAAACATTTAAAAACGTTACTTCGGAAAACCCTAATGCCCATCAGAGCTCAAAGACGTCCCATTTCAAGTCGCCCACAAACCAACCATAATAAACCAGCAAATTACAAACAAAACAAAATCAAGATAGCATATGAATACATCAAGATTAACCCTAATTTAAAACACTAGATTTGATCAAGGAACTAATAAACATTATGCGCGTCGCTTAAATCTGACTGATACCCGCAAACAAATAGAAAGAGAAAAAAGAAAGAAAGCAAACACGTGATATATAGATTTACAGCTTTGTGAACGGAAAGAGAGAAGATAGAGGTACCTGAAGGCAAAGATGGAAAGCTTTGAATTGTGGAAATGGCGGTTGTCGGCGAGAGTGGAGATGGATAAATGTGAGAGGGAGAGGGAGAGGATTTTCTGGGAGAGATGAAAAACACTCATCGACTAATTGGAAAAATTGTGGTACAGATCCCCAACTTATTTTTGAATAGCAAGTTTGTCACGTATACTATTAAGTGCTTGTTTTGTAGTACTTTAAAACATTTATAATACGTGAATATCATAAGTGAGTTGCAAGTCGTGAATCCTACAAATTGAATGAACAAAATTTATATTTTATCAACTTAGCCCCCGTTTGGCATCCGTTTTTCCTATTTTTTGAACAGGAACTTAACTAATGTGTGAGCCCCAACGTTTTTGAATCTGTCAACAGCACCTGACACCCGTCCATTATTTCCTTAACTCCAAAAATGCCTTCACAAAAAAATGTACTACTTTGAGGTGTTGTTCACTGTTGCAAATTGATTGGAGGGCAAAATCGGTAGTTTTATGGCAAGAATCTGTACTTTGACGAAATTAATGTACTGCTTCTGTTTTTTCAGTACAACTTCACTGTAGCAAAATGAAAAATTTTCCAAAAAAATGAGATTCAAACGGGGGCTTAAATTAAAATTTAAACTTTGTCGGTGCTCTAATCAAGGTTTCCAAAATGGATCCGACATCAACATCTCGGCTAGGTAAAGTATTAAAAGTTGAAATAAGTTATTTAGGTGGATCGACATATTCTTATTGTGAATTGGATGGTTTTTATATCAATTTGGGTCTTGATTTGTTTTCACAAGTTTTGTCATTTTTCTCCCTATAACTAGAAGATCATTTCGAGAGCTTCGAACGTATTCGATGGTTCAATGTGACGGATTTTACTTAGGCCAACATACAAGACGAGTCTTCATCATTGTGGAGTAGCTTTTTGCAAAAGGATGAGGGAAAGATTTGGTAAGAAGATAAGAAAAGATGAAATATCCTCTATCTACTCTCACTCTAAACATCGGGCTTTCGACTCGCTGGGGATACGTCGTATATCCTTTTATTTCTAAAGATGGCATATAACTGGATTGGGACTTGAATTGATTCTTGATTTGTTCTGTTGAACTAGACGGTGTAGCCAATTTTATTTTATTTTTAGGTCATACTACGTGGCTTGGTTTTGTTAAGTATGAAATTAATAACTCACCAATCAAGTTGTGACAAGAATGCAATTTATTGATCTTCATTCCCCAACCTTCCGTTATAACTTTATTGACATTGAGTTCCAATGTCACAAATCTTTGCAAATTTATTACCTAGACCTCTCACAATTAACTTTACGAATATTTCTCTCCAGTATGGTTTTCCTTCACGCACATGTATTATAGAAGAAACATAAATGTTATTAAAAAATAAAAACAAATAAATTTCTTTAGTTTTTATGTTATTGGAGACATTAGAAATACTATTCAATTAAGCAAAGAAACTGGTAATTCAATAAATCCGGGTATTTAAAGATTGGGTCTAAATTTTATTTATTCAAAAAACAAGTATTATATTAAAACCCTAATTTTGATAACCTAATTTCTCTCTCTACTCCCTTTCCCTATCTCTCGCGCCTCCCCTCCTCTTCCCCGTTCTTTTTCTCTCTCGCGCTCCCAGAGCACCCATGCGCCGCACTTTTCCCTTCGTGAATCACCGCGAGTTGCGGTAGTGAAATGACACCGCGAAGCAGAGCTCCGAAGATGAACAAGTGGGTGACGTTGCAGATCGGGGGTGCATAAGAGAAGGTGTGGTGGTGGGGTAAGGTGGAGACATTTTGGTGTTGGATTGTTG
>CAIGRM010135239.1:0-12847 GCA_903798335.1 Fraxinus albicans | reverse complement strand
TTGATCTCCGGGGGCCCAATTTTCGGAGTTCGCCTCGGGCCCCGCCGATCACAGGACCGGCACTGCCCGTAGATATCGGGTTTGTTGGGTTTTTGCATCTCTACCCCCATTGTTTGTGAAGATATTAGTTCTGTGCTATTTGTGTCAAAAGTTCTGAATTTTCCAATATCAAACTTTGTCGAAGCCCATTTAAAGTGGCCCGATTTAAGCCCCGAAACTCCCAATGTCTAAACCCATCCACCCGTAAATTTTGCCACTCGATTTCTCGGTTCGAAGTTCGAACCATCTGTTCGGTTCACCGGAAAAGGAGACGAAAAACAGTGGCCATGGCGGAGATCACCCCCACCGGAGGCGATGTTCCTCCCAACATGACTATTTACATTAATAACCTCAATGAAAAAATCAAGCTTGACGGTATTATGCATACTTCTGTGTATACTTTCAATTTTACATGCAAATAGATTCAATGGAATATCTTTTTGTGAGTATTTGTGAATGTATTATATTTTATAGATAATTTTTTCTATTCAGAACTGAAGAAATCGCTTCACGCGGTGTTTTCGCAATTTGGGAAAATTCTGGAGGTTTTAGCATTCAAAACCCTAAAACACAAGGGGCAAGCTTGGGTGATTTTCGAGGAGGTTTCTTCTGCTACTAATGCACTTCGACAGATGCAGGGATTCCCGTTCTACGACAAGCCAATGGTAGAATGTTTATAGTAGCTGACCTGAACGTTAGTTTGGTAGATTATGCTAATTTTCTTTCCGGTTCGAGTCCAATGGTTATGTTCTTGTTGCCAACTGAATACTATGGTTTTCCTGATTTAACTGTGGTTTGTACCAAAATACCATTATGTGGTGGATAATTTTACATGTTATCTACAAACTTGATGTCACAATGCGATTGTTGAATTCTCATTAGTCATTACAAGACAATGCACTGATAAGGGAAACTCCCTCCCCACCAGAACAGCAAAAAGAAGCTTACATTATTTGAAATGTAGAGGTGGAATAATTAGGCATGAAATTTATCACTCTGCTAAATTTTTATTTGCGTGATTTTATAACACGTCTTGCTTACACAAAGGTTCATTTAAACCTTTTGCAGCAATGATCTGTGATGCATTATGTATTCTGTATTACAGTTAGTAATTTGCATAAAAATTGGTGCAAGATCATATTGCGCCATCCCTAAGCACGTGGAAAAGACAGAGAATCTTTCTTGAGGTGCATTATAAATTTCTTTTTTTTTGGTTTAGACGGCAGTTGCATAATATTAAAGCAAAAGTAGATAAATAAGAGATGAACATATTTCTGATTTGGGATTGGTAGTGCATATGGAAGGTAAAATCTGGTGGGCACAGATTTAGATGGTTTGTCTTGTGTAAACTGCATCTTTCTGTTTCCTGTCTTTAATGACACTATTGTACGCATGTGCGCTCTCTTTTTCTAATTTAAAAATATATGGGTTTTTTTTTTGGGTTTATCACAGCGGATACAATATGCAAAGACAAAATCTGATATCGTCGCAAAGGCAGATGGTACTTTTGTACCTCGAGAAAAAAGAAAGAAGCATGATGACAGAGGTAAAGCATCTTTCTTTGGAACGTGTTATGTTGACACCTGCAAGCGTACGGAATTGTTGTCTAAGTAATAGAAATAGTGAGTTTCGAGTTTATCGTTCCCATAAGAAATAAGGTTTAAAATATAGTTTAGTAGTTAGTATTATCGAATGTGAATGCTTATATTGGATTCACGATTCCCCCTATTTTCATCTATTTCAATTATAAATTAATAATTTAGTTAATTTCATGTATTTTTGACAACTGATAATACTAATATATTAAATTCTCTTTTCCAAGATATATCAACCTATGATTAATACTACCCGATTCTATTTCTAGTCTGAATTCATATGAAAATTATGCATTTAGTTTAGGTTATCTACATGATTGCACATTCCATAGATATTATTCCTAATACCTATTGTCCATGTGTTGATTTTATCACGTTCTAAACTTATTGTGAGTATTTCTACACCACAAGTAACTAACTATTCAATTGATGGCCAAACAATTAAATAATGCAATGAGAATGTAAAATCAATCAAGAAATAACAGGAAATACCTAAATTAAAGTCTTAAATTGAAATAAACAAAAATAAGGTTCCTCAATCATCCAATGCAATAGAAGAACTTAGCTAATCATTCTAATAATGAAATTATACAAGAATTTATAGAAAAATATTATCCGGATCAAGAAAAGATTGAAGAATTTTGGATGGATAATCTTCAAAAATCTTGCACAATTCCCTTGATGGTGATGATATAGCCTCGTTCTTCGTTTCCAAAATATGTTGAATCAATAAATTTTTTAGGGAGGTCCTCTCACATTCTAATCGAGTTTTGATATTTAAAGGATACCAAAAAAATTGCATTAAATTGTTACCAAAACAAACATAAGGAAAATCGGATTTTTCCCATTTTTACAATAAGGCGCGCCCCTAGGCATATCTAGGACATGTGCCTAGCCTGTTTGGTGCCCCTTTTTTGGTTAAGGCGCGCGCCTGAGCTGCAGGCGATTCAGTTTTCAGTATTTTTATTATAATTTTTTCTCCCGATATCCGATTGAGTTGATTCAAAATACTTTGGAAAGCTAATTCAAAGGGCTACAATTCTTCTAGAAATAACATTTTTTCAATTCAAATGTTTGCTATGCCAAAAATGGGTTGCAATCTAGGACTGAAAATCTGAAGCATAATTTTTTCGGCTGAAAATTAATATTTGATAATATTTCATTCATTTGACTTTTTTCCTTATCCAATTGATCCCTAACACTCTCGAATCTTCATTATGAGGTCCGATACAACTTTTATCTATTTGCACTTTAGTCCCCCCCAAACTTTGAATTTGCTTCATTTTAGTCCTTTTCCTTTTTTTCTTCCAATTCTTTGTCCAAACATGATTTTTCCTTATAAAAGCAATAAATAACAAATTAGGTACTAATCCGTCCAAAGAATAATAAAATATCATCATTCAGGACCCGATTTAGTGAATAAACTACACTTATCATTAAATGTCTCCAATCAATACAGAAACTATGTAACTATTCTTCAATGAAAATAACACATGTTATTTGCTATCATAAATGCTACAGAAGATGTGGATCCGCTGAGACAATGCCAATTGATTTTCAAATCCGCTTTAAGATCTGTTGTCTTTTATATACTTGTTTTTGTCCACGTGTATCAGCTTGGAGGATGTAATTGCACGGTGATGTGAAAACTAGATTAATTAAAAGTGCCTCTTAGATTGGCCTCTGGGGAGTTGTGCATGTCGGTTTTTGTATTTCTTTCTTCTATTTTATTGTGCACAATGGATGGTGGGAAGAAATAATTTGCTACAGGAAACTGTATCTAGAAATATGGATGTGCTGAAGAAATATCATGGATACTATCTAGTGGAAGACTTGATTTAATTCTTTCATATAATTAGTTTCTCTACATTTGTGTTGCGTTGAAAGCTATTCTTTGGTTGAGATGTGAAAAACTGGGCTGGTTTACTTGAATCTTTAATTTTCACCTTCTTGCTGGGGGAGTGACATTCAATTTGGGAGTGGGGGAGTATTTCATATTATTCTGAAGGTTTTACATGAGTATAATCTACAGAGAGCAAATATAGGCAGGTTGGTGGTTTGACAATACAACCTTAAAATGAGATAGCAGTACTTGATTCCATCTATAGTAAGGTGTTTGTACCAACTAGAGTGATAAAGCGATTTGATAACAGAATACTACTGTGCTAACAAGTCAAAACCAATAAATGGAATGGGAAATCATGTCATTTGTAGTACTGGTTCAAAGCCTTTGCATGAAGAGATGTGTCGATCTATGAATTAATTGGAGCAATCTCTCAAATTTTGCTTCAATTTGTCAACGCTGGTCTGCACTGTTGTAAGTTGTAACCTACGTGTGTGTGTATCACTTTCAAATGTGTAAACAGTATACGTATAAGCTGGACTTTTTAGGTGTGTATGACATGCATATGGTTCTTGGAGTTATCCTGTCATTACATATATACAAACGCTGATGTCTTTCCAACATACAAGATTTTGGGGATCCTTGTGTTACTACTTGCGCATACATTTACAGAAATATTGTTAATAATACTGCAGACATAGTAGAAAACTTCAGGTTCTAAAACTTTATCATGGCATACCATTGTTAATGTTCCCAAAAGGGCCAAAACTCAATTTCAGGAACAAGGACATAAAAGTAGCATTTTGTTATATTTGAGAAAAGAAATGCGGACAACTTGAGATGCTATTCTGCATCTGGTTCATGAATTATGTTCACATTTATAATCTCTCCTTTTTTAACTACATCTCTCTTGTGCTACAGGTAGAAAGAAGAAGGAGCAACATGATGCTTCTAATGCTGCCTATGCTGGTGCCTATGGTGCAGCTCCTCCTGTAAGCATAGCTCAAGGATAACATCCCTGAATTTTTATGAATATCGAAATGAACTTTGTTGAAATTGAAAGTTCCCATTATTACAATAACATAATTCAGATAGACCATCAGCTATTCCCAGTGTAGTTTTGGCAGGTTTTAAAAAGGTGCTTGATTTTAGGTGGCATGTCATATGATGTTAGTTTGTAGAACCAGGGAACACATAGTGATATATGAAATGGAAAAATGAGAAAGTGTAAAAGTACATATATGAGCTGAAGCGATATTTGTGAATTTCTGTAACTGTCGTGTATTTCTACTGTAGAAATTCATAAAAAAGGCTAATTTATCCCTGATATATTTCCTTCTTTGTGAGCAGAAGTTTTGTTGCATTTAGAGGTTAGACGTCTATGGGCCCCAGGACCTCTATAACCATTTTTCCCCGTGAACAGGTTACAAGAATCTCGTGATGCTAGAATGCTAGAATCCTGAAGAAAAATTTAATATGAGTGAGCAACAAAAAAGGCGAAATGTTATTTTTCCTGCATGGGGTAGTGGTCTCAAAAAATCTGCCTTTGAATTTTAAATCCACCAAGTGTGTTAAAATTCGTTACTATGGGGTTCTTATCAAGATTGGTTCATGAATAAAGCGCCCAAATTCTTAAGCTTCTTAATAAAAGTTAATTATCTTAACTAGAGCTATGCTCGTAAGCATCATGTTACCATAGAATGAATCAAAGCTGTTCAATCCTTATAAAGCTTGTTTAAGATTGACTCCTGGAATAAGATTGGTAGTATAGAATAAGGTCAAGCTTTATTTAGGACATGTTTTTGCAAAATGAAGATTGAGCTATGTAATGCTGAACTTGAACCAACTCATATTTGCTTTATTCTACCATTATTGATGTTAAACTTCTTTCCTGTACCAGTTTTCCCATTTAGCGGTTTTTATTGTCCTATATGAAGTTGGTGTTGTATGTTTAATTCTCTACTTCTATTTATAATTGTTTTTTAAGCAAACTTAACAGTAAGGCTTCTCTCTCCAAATGTTGCAGCTGTCTCAAATACCATATATGGGCGCTAAAGCTGCTGTCCAGGAGGCTCCGGCTCCACCAAATAACATTTTATTTATTCAGAATCTTCCTCACCAGTCGACCCCAACGATGCTGCAAATGCTTTTCTGTCAATATCCTGGATTCAAGGAAGTTAGAATGGTGGAAGCAAAACCAGGAATTGCTTTTGTAGAATACGAAAATGAGATGCAATCAACTGTAGCAATGCAGGGACTTCAAGGATTTAAGATAACCCAAGACAATCCTATGTTGATTACCTATGCAAAGAAGTAGACCATGGTTTTGTACTGCTTTTGCTCTAGAGAAATAGAGAATGCTTTCTCTGCAGATTTACTCATTATCATCGACAGCTATCCAGTAATAGTACCTGTGTTGTTTTAGTGCCTGTGTGTGATCCATCAAGGTCTTGTAGAAGTTCCTTTCTCTGGTTATTACAATGCTTAACAATGACTCTTCGTCTTTGATATTTACATATAGCATGCTTTTCTTTGTTGAATTACATAAAAGGGTTAGTACAACTTGTGCAATGTGCATTGCGCCGCAGTGTGTGCATCTTAATGCAGGCGTGTCTTAGTGAATGCTCTTGACTAAATGGATTTGCACCAAAAATTAGAAAGAACAAGATATTACACTGAGGCTGAACAGTTTTCTTTCCTTCTCTTCAGAGGCATAACAGAATTTCTTTGATACATACAGGTTATAAAACACGAAACTTCAACTGTCAAAACTTAAAGGAGATTTAACGTATTAATGACTGCTATAAATTGCCTTCTTTCCCTCAAAATCAGTTTACTATCTGAACTTCAAAATAGATATATTCGATTACCATTTGAGTTGAAAGACAGATACTAGAGCAGAAATTACACCGCTAAGTTATGAAGGGAATCAACGGTTCAATCACAATTTAGACAAACTTTCTAGTTACACTCTTTCCAACTCGGTTTTGTGTTTGTGCAGTTGCTCTTTCAACTCCTCCCTCCACCCTTGGATCAGTCTCTCTTGCTTATTAATTAGCTCAGACTTTAATTTTAACTCTTCTTCCATAATAGCAATCTCCTGCAGAAAATGTGACATTAAAATCCGGATCAATCATAGGATATGAAGAGAGTAATAAGCAACATGTCGATATGGATTTATCTGCAGTTTACCTTCTGAAGGGTTTCTGCTCTGGTGGGCTGATCATCGCGTTGTAAACCAATAAAATAAAGCTGAAGCTTTTTGGCTGCCTCCATAAAGTCTCTAGCATGTCTCTCCACATCAACTGAAGCAAACCAAATATGTTATGTCTTTCTTTTTTTTCTTTCTTTTCTGTTTCATTCATTAATTGGTGAAGAAAGGCCAAACAAACAGATGTATAGAACTATAATTCCATTTCATGAGACAATCAGCCAGCCACAAATAAAAGTACACGTTTCATCAAAGAACGAATGAGGATGCAGACAAGTTAAAGTAACTTCCAGAGGAGCTTAGAAGATAATCTAAATTCGATACATAAACGGAAATGTTAAAAAGAAGTTACTGTAAATTTAGACCTCACAGCAGGTTGACTAATAAGAATCCAAGTCCTTATTCGAGTTTGTCAATCAGCGCAGCACAACAACTGCAAGTAACATCCGTGCAATGTATGACTTTAAGATCTTCCACTAAATTGGGTCGTAAAAAGCTCAAATTAGAGTTAAATTTCTTTAAAGAAATAATATTATCAAAATCCCAGTTCACATAGTGATAAGCCACCTGCCTCGAAAACGGTTTTAAGGCGAAAGAATGGGTGCCGAATATTTCGACCAATGCAAAGAATAACTAAAACATTAAGCCCCTAATTGAGCCCCATTTTTTTAAAATTCATTTTCCCCCAAACTCATTTTCAACCACACATTCTTCCAATAAAATAATTTTGCAAGTAAACCCAAACTTTCCCTAATTTTTAAATACACATTCTCCAAAAAATTCACATTTTACAAAATCTACTATCTAGAAATGGGACTTAAACAGGGTCTAAGTGAATTAATTGTGCACAATTTACGTTACGGGTAAAGTAATGATCTACTTAAGATAGCAATGTGATCAGATGAAATTGAAAACAAGCAAACCAAAAACACATATCGTATAATGATTCGCTCTACATGCAAGAGCTACGTCCACCGATATTGCAGGTTTCACCATAACGGAGAAGAGGATAAAGTTTTCCTCATGCCCCTTGGGCACCATAACAACTCCTTAAAAATCCTTTATATAGCATGAATATTGGGCCGATTAATACATGTAGAAAGTACCCAATATCTCTCTAATATAAAATATTCCCATGAGCTTATAGCCCTTGAACACCTCATTCAGAGGTGCTTACCACTCCCTATGACCACCTCGTCAAAGTGATATCTTGAGAATATAATTAGGCTCTACACAGTCCAACAAATTACTGTTTTCTTGTTTTTCAATTTTGATTCGCATTTCCCCTTTCCCATATCCGAAAATCCTCCTTTCTTCATGCCAGTTTGCAAAAGCAGTACTAAAAAAATAACAGAAAAACGAAACATACTCTGGTGAGAAGGATGGGGAGAACGGTCGATTGCTTGGAGTTCTCTCGCAGGTAAGCACGGTAGTAAAGCAGCCTCCAATGCTACCACATAAGAGATCATGTCCTCCTTTGTTGCAGGAGGAGACTGCAATTGTGCGTCATGCTGCGGCTCATTAAACTGTCTTTCTGCCATGTCAATCTTTACAAAATTATCGATTAGAAATCAGAAACTGTGGAAAATACAAGGCAGAATGGATTAAGACATATGGACTATAGTAGCAAAACAAAGGCCACACACATTTTCAATTTAATCTATGTTGATAGAAGTAAGGAAAGGGGGATTTCACCGATCATGTATAATGCATTACACTGGGAAAGGGTTAAAAATGTACAATATGCTCCAAGAAAATCATAGTAGTAGTAGTAGAACAATCACTTAAACGATTTAACAAACACGTGAAGTGCACTGCAAAATTAAGGAGAAACTACAAAACACAAGATCCAAACAAATAAGAAAAACCAGCACAAACACTCCCTTAATCCCACAGGCGTAATCCATCTTAATTGATATTTTTGAAAATTTTAATTTTTCGGGAGAGAAGGTAAACATACTGAAGATTTGAAAAAGTATAATACTGAATTTCAAGACTGTACGAGAGAGATTCCTCTTATTCCGACCAACGTTAAGGCTAACTACGTGTGCGTAAGGGAGAGAGGGACCGGTTTTCAAATCCTCCTAATTGCTCATTGAAAATGACCTGCGATGCAAGTTATTTCAGAACTCAGAAGGGTACTTTTTTCCGCAGGATGTTGCTCAATTTCCACAACGTTATTAAGGGCACATTTCATATTTACGAATAAAATTATTGAAAAAGTGAGGGTTTTTTTTTTATTTTTTCAAGAATGTATCATTATTATTTATTTAGTAGAAAAAAATTATTCATTTACGTGCAAAATTATTTTATTGAAAGAATGTACAATTAAAAATGAGTGTGGAAAGTGAATTTTAAAAAAAATTATACCAAACAAGTGTTAAATGAAAGTCAAACAACCAATCATTTGCTTAAATTATCGGAGTAAAAAAAAACTCCTAGAACAAATGCCATAATTGAATCGGACTCATCAGTTTAATTGAGAGCCTACAACAAATCGATTCGATCACTATTAATAACAAAACGGACGTGCTGTAAAGGCTTGTGCATTTTAATCGAAATTGAACCTCTCGAATTGAAAACGTAGATTTCGATTGGGTTCCAAAATTTAAAATTAATTAGAAAATCGAGAATCGATGGGTCCGGTCTATTCTTAATTTCTAAACTAGAATCATGGGTATTCGAATGGAACCAATTTTTATATAATTTTTTTATTTATAATTTATAGGTCGGGTACCTAAAAATCCTTGTCTGGGTAATAATTTGTCTAAAATTTTGAACTCTAATCTCGAAAAATAAAAACTGGCTCCTACCTTTTGTCCTTTACCTCACATTAGATTATTGCATTTCAGAAGTTAGTACATTTTAGTCTTTTCAATTTAAGATTTCTATGAATCAAAAAGTTCGGTTAGGTTGTAGTGTAAATTAATGAATCAAAGTGTTATTTTTTTTACAATTCGAACTTTATATTTTCTTTCATTGCTTACAAATTTAAGTGATTTTAAAATATTTTTATTTTTATAATGTGTGGCAATTGAACTTGATATATTTATAGCTTGCACTGTGGTGTACTTTTTTGGTTATCTTGAGTTCGTGGTTCTTTTTTTAAATATAATTTTTCGTTTTTTATTCAAACAAAGTGAGTTCAACTTCAATATGTTTACTACAATTTCTTGAAGTTACATAGTTATGTATTTAATTAGTATATTTTATGTCAGTTTGTTTTAAGAGTAGAATAATTTAAGTATTGTATGTAATTAAATTATAGGCTCTAACATGCCTCTTTTATGCATATAATAAGATTTATTTAAAAAAAATCTTATCAAATTGTAATTTATTTTTTTATTAGCGTGCAGGATATGAACATATATGAAAATATTTATTACATGTAATGCGTAGAACGAACTCGAACCAATGGTTCGGGTTTGAATTTGGATTTGGTTTCAATAATTAAAACAACACAAATAATTTCATTTACGAAATACTTGAAGTATAATTGGTGGTTCCGAATAATGAAATAACCAAATCAACCCACCTGACGCTCCAGCTAGTGCTATATGTACATCATAAATTACAGATTTATTTATCAACAGATAATGTGGTGAGATTTCTTTACCAAAAATTAAAAAACTTTTCCACTTTCTTTTTGACACCTCATTAATCTGTAAACGATTATGTCAATGGTGATATTCAACAGGTATTTTCCATAACAAAAGCCAGTTCAACAGGTATATAATAAGATATTTTTGTTAATAAATTAATTATAATCAATTTAATCCCGGTTCAATCCAATTGATCTTTCAACACTTAAACCTATAACTTTTTGAGTTAATGTGCAGTTCGTTTTTTGAAAACGCTAAGGGCATGTTCTTTTTACCATTTTCAACCCATTTTCTGTTTTCGATTTTTCAAAACAGTGAAAACGCGTTCTCTTCCATATTTTCGAAAATAAGTTAAAAATTTACAAAAATAAATTATTTTTTTGGGTGTTTTCAGTTATAATCAATCCAAAATTTTCAAAAAGCGTTTTGTGTGTTTTCAAAACAATTTTTCAAAATGCCAAAAAAACACATTTTCAACAATATCAAAATGGTCACTCAAATCACAAAACCCAAAATGAATTCAAAACGCAAAACACAAAACTGAAACACAAAGAAAACAGCCCCTAAGACTGTTCTTTCCTTGCACAATCGAAAAATCCTTAGTTCAAATGGATAACAAGCCCTATAAAAGATTATATAGATATGTCTAAGAAATAAACTGAGACCAACATAATACATTTTTAGGGAATGTTCGGTAGTGATTAAATCGAATTAAAATTAAAAAATCAGCTGTTATTATTGACTTTTATTAGACGAGTGTGACCCAATAATAGCTATATTTTTAATTTTAATTGGATTTTAAGCACGACCGAACACGCCCTTAGGGTTAAGTCGTTAGGACTTGGGGATTATAAATCATTTTGATAGAAAAAACGTAATTTAACTAATGGAGCACAATATCGTCTTTCCTGTAAAAAAAAAATTAGGAGATGACCTTAGGCGTGAACTTTTCATTCGGAGGGTCACTACTCTTGATCATGTTTACTCTTTAGCCCGAGATTATGAGTTGAATATTTATTCCACATGAAAAGTATGGTGACAATCGTGCATTTATCTCGCCTCCTCTTTAGTCCATTAAAAGACCTTTCCCATCTAATGTTCCTGGTAAAATTTCTAAAATTCCAAGTATTTCTAAAACAATGAGCATAATTGATTTAATTTTGGCATTTAAATCCGTATGGTTCACAGAAAGTCTATTCCACCTAAAATCCTTGTATAAATTCCTCAACATCCGACTCTCTTTTCTACTGAAATCCAATTCTCTTACACGTCTTGGGCTTATCTCTCTCTTGAACAAGAAGTCGTATAGTGAAATTTTGATTATCCAAAATTCTCGTGATTTTACAGAGTTGGTCGACTACCATCAAGAGTAAGTAATGTTGAACAAATTGATCGCATTATCTTCAAAACACTCCCTCACTTGTAGGGTGGATTTATTTTCTCCCATCAAAGCCTAACACGTGGACAATTTTCTTTAAATGGGTAGTGGCGAGACTTGAACTCAAAACCTTTACGTGCTTCGATACCATGTTGAACCAATTGATCTCAAAGCTTAAACTATTAGATATGGCCACATGTATATCATTTAAATATTATCTTCAACATGTAACATGGAAGATTTTATGCCATATGACCATCTCTTGTGTTTTTTGCTATGATTTTTCAGTTTTGACAATTGTTATTTACTGGAATTTACACTTTTGATTCTGATTCAAACCTTCCTGGCTATGAGGTAGTCTTGATTATAGGGATACCAAACTAATCAACTATTATTGAACTCGTATGGCCTGGCTTACAAACATAAGCAAATAGGTGCTATTTGTGTTTGTACTTTTTGAGATGTTGTGCATTTATGTACTGTGTTTAGTGCTAAATGCTAATATACACATATAAAGAAACTTCTCTTGGATTACCAGGTTGTATACACGTCTTATCTTGTGTAATCACTTCAATAATGCACAATCTCCTTTATTTGATTGTGTTTCATTCGGTAAATAACCTGGACTATAAGGATTACCGAAAAGAAAATAGCATGCATCAGTAAAGTTGTATGAAAAAGTTTATGGCAAGCTCTCAAGTCTGATTTTGATGCATAAATTGCCAAGATATATGAAATCGCCGGGTTTAGTTTAAAGATGGGCTCACCAATAAATTGTGATTTCTACATTATTGCTGTAATAATCTGAGTTCAGAGAAGCGACTGATGATTGTGTGGATCGAGTGTTGGATCTATTCTCCATTGTTCGACTGGAAAGAGAGCAAATGGAACTGTCATTTTATTGACTATATGCCTGCAGGTACTTATCTGCATTAATTTCACAATCTTTCTCGGACATTGGTTCTGTGTCACGGATTCTGGAAGGCATTACGAAACTTTGCTTGCAATTTTGCTGGAAGATTGAGAACCAAGAAAATAGTGACAGTACTGCTGAACTGGAGCGCATAGCTGAGGTATTTCTGGCAATATTCTATTTGAAACTATGTTGGTCTTATAATAAGTAATTAGGTGTATGAAAATTATTTGAATCAGCAGAAACAGTAAATTTCATTTTGTCAT